>JBBUKS010000117.1:8249265-8280401 GCA_038050645.1 Hedychium gardnerianum
TATCCCACATATATCACTATCGAATATTAGGATGTCATCAATATAAACATTAAGAATGATAATCTCATTCATGCTCTATCATACAAATACAGAATGATCCAAGTTGCACTATTTGAAGCCAGCAACACAGGAGAACAAAACTCTAATAGAATTCAGGCGAGTAGTAGGAGAGAACGTCTCAAAGTAGTCAACATCATAAGTCTGTGTAAATCCTTTGGCCACCAGATGAGCTTTGTATCGATCAATAGTACCGCCAACTTTAAATTTCAGAGTAAATACCCAACGACAGACAACAATATCAATAGAAGATGGTACAAAGACCAGCTCACAAGTACCATGAGAGATAAGGGCAGACATTTCCTCATTCATTACATTTCTCCAAGTCTTGATAAGCCTCAGAGTAGGAAGTTGGAACTTCTATAAATGATAGAGAAATAGCAAAAGCACGAAACAGAGACCAAGGTAATCAAACGAGATATGATTAGACAAAGGATGGGTAGTACAAGACCAAATATTTTTATGAAGAGCAATAGGCAAATCAATATCAGAGGGGCGAAAAAATCAAGAACCGCAGGAAGAGGAGGTGAGGGACAAGAATCTAGTTCTGGGCGAGCACACCTCGTGTACACCTGCAATGGTTTAAGAGTCGGAGCATCTGTAGTGGGAGATATGGATGGTGGGATAGGTAATGAAGGAGATGTTAATGTATTATGTGACTGAGCCAGACGGGGAAAAGTATGGTTGGGACTCAAAAAACATAACATCAGCATAGATGTAACTGCGTTTTGTGAGTGAATCAATACAATGATATCCTTTTTGTGTGTGAGAATATCCAAGCAGGATGCATTAATAGAGCGAGGAGACAATTTATCCAAGTCATGAGTAAAATTATGAACAAAATAAACACAACCAAATATGCAAGGAGGCACAGAGAAAAGAGATTTGTCAGGATGAAGACAAGAAAAGGAGATATCCACATGTAACAACATCATATTTATGAGAAAGCAAACTGTGAGAACAACATCACCCCACAAAAACTTAAGAACATGCATGTGACAAAGAAGAGTATAAGCTACGTCTAAAATATGACGGTGCTTGCGTTTAACAACTCTATTTTGTTGGGAAGTGTATGAACAAGAGGTTGATGAATTATGCCATGAGAATCACAAAATGTAGACACTGTCTTCTGAGTAAACTCAAGAAAATTATCGGTACAAAGAATGTGCAAGACAACAGAATATTGAATTTTTATTTCATTATAAAATGATGTTAATATCCCAGGAACCTCACTCCTATTTATGAGTAAATATAACAAAGTCATGCGAGAATAATCATCAACAAAAATTATAAAATACTGAAAACCTCCTCTAGACTCAACTCTACTAGGTCCCCAAACATCACAATAAATAAGTTCAAATGCAAAAGAACTACGTTTATCAACTATAAAAGGAAAAGAAGTACGATGATGTTTGCCGAACTCATAGGACTCACACTGAAAATCAGTAGACGGAACGAGAATTAAACTTTTGAGAGCGGAAGAAGATGGGTGACCTAGACATTGCTGAGAGTGTCCGAGAACTCATAGGTGTAATCGAATCCAGATAGTATAGACCATCCCTCTCATGTCCCCCACCAATTATCCTCTTCGTTTGCAGGTCCTAAAGAATACAATAGGATGGATAAAAAGATACAAAACAGTTGTGAGCTTTTGTTAGTTGGCTTATGGACAGTAAACTAACAGGAAATTTAGGTGCAAAGAAAACATTATCAAGAATGATATTTGCAGTGAGCCTGATAACACATATTCCCGTAATCGGAGAATATATATCATTGGTTAGACGGACAAGGCATAAAGATAAGGAAACAAAAGAAGAAGAGAAAACAAACTTGTTACCCGTAATATGAGTAGAAGCACCGGAATCCAGCATCCAAGACTTATCATGAGACATAACAAACGCACATGGAGAGGATGAGGCAGCAGTGACATAGGAAATACTAGCAGAAGAGCGAAGTAATTTCTTATAATCAGTACGAGAAAAAGAGAACATATCATCATGATCGCCAGTGTCTGGTAATGGAGTCGATAGTTCGGCAGATGCATTATTAACCCAGTATGGCTTATCAAACTTCGCCCAACACTCCTCGAATGCATGGTTAGAACGACCACAGTGAACACACAAGCGACCACTATGATGATCCCGAAAGAACCCATGACTGTGAACAGCCATAGCCGAAGTCGGCATCAAGGGGCATCAGTGCCGAAATCGACAGCAAGAGGCGTTGGTGCTGAAATCGACAGCAAGGAGCATCGGCTCCGAAATTGGCAAAAATCAACAAAAATAGATGCCAGCACCGAAATCGATAGCACAAGACGTTGGTATCGAAATCGATAAAAAAATTAAGTCAGAGAAAGAAAACCTCGCTCTGATACCATGTCAAAGAAAAAGAGATAATATTTTTTATACAAAACAATCCTCATATACGTAGATATTTATATACTTGAGGAGAAAAAAAATCCTATAATTAAATTAATCTAAATCAAATATAATTCCTACTATCGAAGGAATTTTTGAAAGTATTCAATAAGAAAAAAAACATAAGTCAAAGCAAAAAGTGAGCACGAAGACAAAAAAAAAGCAGAGAGGAAATAGACAAAAAGGAATAAAAAAGAAAATAGATAAAATGGAAAAAATACAAAAGAATAAAAATAATAAGATTGAAAAGATATAATTTATCCCCCTAATAAAAATAATGATATTTTAAAATAATAATAACACAACCAAAAATATAATAAAATAAAACATAAAATTAAAAAAAAAGTTAAAAAGATAATGTAAAGAAAAATAATAATAGTATATTAGTAATAGAAATTTTCATAAACTACGAAAGATAAGCATACCTCTTGTGTCGACGTGTCATAATGCTTTCGGACGCATTGCAAGGCTTGCGTGATGTTTCTGGACACGTTACTGAGCTTGAGCGATGCTTCCAGATGCGTTGTCGGGCTCATGAGACGTTTTCAGACGCATCGCCAAACCCGTGTGATGCTCGTCTTGATTAGTCGCGGCGCATCGATATCGGAGTCGTGCTTGTATCGATGTCAATTCACGGACGAAATAAGATGTTTTGTTTGTATAGTACAAAATAGTTCGAGATTTTAGTTTGTGAATATCATTACTAGAAGTAAAGATTACAAAAAAAAAAATCTAAGAAAAAAATTAAGAAAAAGAAATGCAGAAGTCAAAATAAGAATACGGTGAAACAAAGAAAGAAAGCAAAAGTGAAAGAAAAAAAATAGAAAAAGAAACCTCAAAAGAATAAGAATAGTTATTCCACTAATAAAAATATTTACTGTTGATATTATAAAATAATAATAATATACCAAAGAGGAATATAATAAGGTAAAACAAAAGAGTTAGATAAAATACAACAAAGAAAAGAAAAATAAAAATAATATTTATATTAAAATAATGAGCTAAAAATATAATAATAAAAGAAGAAAAAAAACATTAGAATAAGACAAAAAATGATAGAAGAGAAATCAAATAACAAGCATAAACTTCATGAGAGACGTTGGACAAGTAAAAATAGATAATAAAAAAGATTATGATAAAGAAATAAAAGAAGAAAAACAATCATCTAAAAATAAGTATAAAGATGAGAAATAAGAGTGATTGAGAAAAAAAAAATGAAAAAGACAAAAAAAAATTTTAAAAAAAACAAAAATAAAACCAAAACATCTAAAATAAATGAGAGAAAATATAATAAAGGAGGTTTAAAAAAAACAAAGATACAATTCAACAAAAATAAATAAGAGAAAGAAATCCAGCAAAAGACAATAAGCTAGTGGAGGAAAAAAAATAGAAGAAATTAAAGAAGTGTAAGAACATGGCAAGAATGCAAAAGTCAAAGTAGGAACATGGCAAGGCAAGAATGAAAAAAATAAAAATAAAAAGTAAAAGAAGAAGAAAACAAAAAAGGAAAAGAGAGAAAGATAAAAAATGAAAAACACAAAAAGTAAAAGAATAAGAACAGAAGGATTAGAAGAATATAATTAAATTAATAAAAATAATAATATTATAAAATGGTAATATGCAATAAAGAATCTCACAATGTACTTTAGCTAGCTCTAATAACATTACATAAAGAAGGGGATGCATGTGATAATAAAGCTTATCAGGATCGAAACACTAAACCACCTATAAGACTAATGAATAGTTAAATGATAATAATACTAGATACATTCTTTTTGAAGAAAATAGTTATCACTATTGAAAAAAGTTTGCATTTAAAGATCCATCACGGGAGAGTTGTGCCTACATTTTAGTCATGGTTTATGTTAATCTTAAAAGTAGAGATATATTTCAAATGCATATTGAAGTGCTCGATATGAAATTAACAATACTTAATCACATGGTTTAAACAGAGAGCATCAGTATGATAACGTCAATAGAAGAAAGTGGTATAAACAAGTAATCATTTTAACAACAAAAGGAAGCAAGACAATTTATTGCCTATAAAAATCATGATACCAAATAGTGAAAGATATACTGCATGTTAGATGTGAAAAAGAAAAAATAAATCCTCTTTCAGATATGTACACTTGGTTTGAGAATCTATCAAATGGTTATTTATCTAGCTCACCCCATAATCATAAAGAACAAAAGTTCATAGATCAGTTAATTAGATAGGAAATGACTACAGAAATCGCATCCAATTCCGCTAACAAGATGTCCAGTGTTCCAAGATTTCAAATATAACATTGATAAATACAGACAAAATTATTCAAAAAATAAATGAGTTCACGGTGGCAAAAGGCGAAATGCTCGCTCCCAACGTTTCCGTCAGTCCGTCTCAAGACCAACACGGAGGAGATAAATCACGAGAGCTAGTCTAGCTAGTCCGAACAATAACCAGTACATGGAAGAGGAAAATAAATGGGTTCATATATTACAGAGGCAACAAGTAGATTATCAAGATATTCAAATAAATCATACATGGGCAATATTAAATAAGAAAAATATATTGGTGGGAGTTACCAGTTGGATTTCCTTGTTCATGGAAACATCTAAAAAGAGCAACAGCCTCATCTACCATCACTCCTTTACATTCAAAGCCCTTGGCCGGTAAAGCACCTCTAAGAGTAAAGAGAACTATGAGTTTGGCTCAACAAAACTTGAAAATGATTTACTCTAAAAAAAGGGGGGGGAAATGAAAACAATGGCTACGAAATATTCATATCACCATACAAGTGAGAAATAGATCCTCATTCCTTTTTTCTTTTTTTTAATCATTATAGACTCAATGTTTGTCTAAGAGGCTTTCTCCATAATCTTTTATGTGAACTTGTTTATTTTCTCATCATATGCAATCAGTGAACCCATCAATTATTTAGAGAATAGACTGTTTCTTTAACTCAATAGCATTTACCAAATTATCCAACTTAGAAGGAAATTTATCAAAACTTTCTCAATAATTTTTTGATCAGTGAAGAATTTCACCCTAGGTTTTCATCTTATTCATAATAACAGACTGATAAAATAATCAAGAACCAACTTACCGCCATGCATAAATTCTATGATTTCTTATGTAGAGTTTGAAGTTTCACGTTGTTACCTTGTTTTATATATATATATATATATATATATTTGTGGCATCTGCAATCCTAAGGAAAATTGAATCTTCTACTGCATACAACAATAGGCCTTCACATCTTTTAGAAGTCCTTCATTTCTGTTTTACTTCTATCTTTCGACATATCCAAACACTACAAGATCCAGAGCTCTTGAGCGATAAAGGTCTTCATCTTGATACTATATATATATATAATTCTGACTATTGAAGATGGACACCAAATATTGAGAGAATTTTAGCCTACTCTTATACCCATTTTTGGCTGTGTGAAACTTCAGCTTCACAAGATCCACTTGCGTCAGTAGCAACCTCATCTTTTTTTTTTATTTCCTCATCTTAGCTCTCATACCACAATGTTGGTTTGAAAAATATATGGGAAAAGAATAATACAATTTGAAATAACATGAATTGTGTGCTCTGGGTCTGTATCAGTCAGTTTGTTATGTTTTTGCTTAAATCCATATTCTTTGTTGCTTAAATGATTCTGACTTAGGCTTCATTACTGCATGTTATTGATGAACTTATTTAGTATTATTGGTTTCAGGTGCCATAGAAGAGGCAAATGATTACTTTAGTGATGCATATGTTCCTCTCCTTGCTATGATGCATATGTTGAATTTTACTTGAAGCTTGATCATGTCCTAATATTGGGTTGTTAATCTTATTTGTAGTATAAAATTTCTAATCTCTGTTAATACAAAGCAATTTCATATGTATCCTAAGTAAACAATGGAACCCTTGAGGTGCCTCAAAAAAATGTTCTGCTCCAAGTTCCCATGAGGGTGTGGGCTGTTTTTTTGAGGCACCTCAAGGTTTGAAGCAACATTTGGCTGGCAACTCGTAGTTTTTGAGGCACCTCAACGTGAAGCAACATTTGAGGCATCTCAAGGGTTGCATGAGTATAATTTTTGGAAGTCTTAATGCTTTTGATTAGATGATTGAAACTTACTGCATCTTACTGCACAGGAAATATTGAAACTTACTTTGGTTTTTTCCTAAACTGACTTTGATTTTATGGACTTAATATATTTGAGAAGTTTGGTTTTGACAGGTTTTATCAAATAATTCTCTTTGGTGGCATCACTTGGCTTTCTAGTCATCAAGAAGGGGCACATTTAAATGCTATATCAAATCAACTATTAGTGTATCTTGATTTGGAACTTGGATGTATGTTATACTATAAATGTTGAAGTTGGGAGTTGATGTTTGTTGAACTTTGTTAATTTGCTTGGCAAATTGTCAGTTATGGATTGTTTATTGATGAGAAGTTTGTTGAACTTTGTTAATTTGCTTGGCAAATTGTCATTTATGGATTGTTTATTGATGAGTAATTTTTATGTTATGTATAGAACTATTAAGTGTTAAGGATTTATAATTCATGTGTTAAACTTTAAGTTTCATTTTATGCTAATTGGATTCTGGTTGATTTGATTTTGCATGTATTTATTTCTATTTGTATTCTGTATTTCGTGCATTGCAGGCGATTTCACGAGCTCGAATTCGAGCTCGATTATATGCCTAACGAGCCCGAACTCGAGCTCGATTATATGCCTAACGAGCCCAGCCCGAACTAAAAATTATATGTTAACGAGCCGAGCTCGAACTAAGCTCGTTTAATTTTTAAACGAGCTATTTTCGAATCGAGCTCGAGCCGTTCGCGAACTATTTAATTTCATTACGAGCCGAATTCGAGCTTAAGAATTAATATTCGAATCGAACTCGAGCCGAGCTCGAGCTTAGGAAAAAACCAAACGAGCCAAACTCGAGCCTCTTATTATTCGGCTCGGCTTGGTTCGATTACACCCCTACGTGTGATCGCTGCCCACGCTAAAACAAGTTAACATTACATTATTATTTCTTTTATCAGTATCTAGAAACGTGAACAAGAGGATGCAAGTTTAAACTTCATTCTCTTTTAAATGTTCAATTAATCTTATCTTCACATGCTAAATTGAATAATTATAAATTCAATAAGAGCCACCTGCTAAAAGTTTAGGATCTACAAAATAATTTGAATACTTTCGTTCAAAATAAAATCAATATGCAAGTTTAAACTTCATTCTCTTTTATTAGAATTTAATAAAAAATTCTAATAATATATTTCAGTTAAATTTTAAAATTTAAATTTTAAATATTTAATTTACACTACTGCATGAATTACGAGCTAATGCTTTGACTAAAGTAGGGTAAATTAATCTACATGCTATAATCGAATGCTTTGACTGGCTCGAAAGGTTGAACTTTTAAATTCATTTTTATATGATGTGGATTGTACATGTCACTCTCTCAATTTATTGCGGACTAATGCGTTGATGATTACGCGTTAATTTTTAACTTAGTTTCTAGCTTAGTTTCTAGATGCAGTTGACTGACTAAAAGCGATGAATGAGCTTTTATTGGTTAAATGCCTTCAATTTTATAAGGTGTGTAACTATATGCACGCTATTCTCTTAATTTATTGGCTAAGACATTATAAAAAAAAATAATAATTAATCAAATCGAATAACATCAAATTTAAAATAAATCTCATATAATTTTTTTATTAATCATCAAAATAAATTAAAAAATATTAATAAAAATTCATCTAAATAACAAAACTCATTTTTTATTAATTTTTTTTAATAATACATCATAATTAAAATTTAAATCTTAAATATTTTAATTATTTATTAAAAAACTTAATCATTAATCATAAGACTGCATGCTAACCTGCATGCATGGTCGCACGTTTAATTTATTTCTATATGCAATTTACTAATTAATTAAATGGGATGAGCTTTCTTGTTGGTTGAATAAATTCAATATTGTTGGGCATATTAATCACTTAATTATTTTAAAAAATATTAATTAAGTAATATCGATAAATTCAACTCTATGATGGTGATAAAAAGGCGGACCTATACGAAAGAGATAAATCATGAGGACTAATTTAGTTAGTCTGAACAGTGGCTGGTACATAAGGGAGAGTAAGAACCTGACTACTAGTCAGGATTTGACTCTCAAGAGTCAAATCTCATGGTGGTAATATCTCATGCACTAACCATCAGCTCATCCCGTGGGGACAAAAAAACTGTGTTGGATAAATTTTTTATTATGACTGGCTCCACCGTAGAGCGATCCCATATTCCAGAAATTTTCGAAGGGATTTTTTAGAGAGACATAATATCATACTATTGCTAAGAGAGTTCGAACATGATATTATAAACAATATTATAACTTATAATACGTTACTAAGAGGACTAAATCCAGCACCTCAGATAATAAATGTCTTCGTACTTATCACTTAAAATAAGACATATTTACTAAATTCAACTCTATCATTGTGGCAAAAGGCGAAACGCTTGCCCCCAGCGCCCCCGCCAGTCCGTCCCAGGACTAACACGGAGGAGGTAAATCACGGGGACTAGTCTAGCCAGTCCGAACAGTGACTAATATATAGGGAGGCAGGAACCTGGCTACTAGCCAGAATTTGACCCCTACATCTTATTATGACAACACCTCATGCACTAACCCCGTTGCCTTTCATCCAAGTTATAGGGATAGACATGAAATAAATATATCCCTCTTTCTTAGCATCGACATTAATGCGAAATTAAGTAAACCGAGGCCAACATTAACTTTAATTTACTTTGATTACACGTAAATAAATAGTCAAAAGTCCTAAATGAATCACCAATTAATTAATTGACAAGCCATTTACACCTTCTTTCTTTAACACATCATTCTCTATCATACACTCTTAAAAATATAATAATTACCCAAACCACTAAGAGAATTACCGGATTTAGCGACTAAATTAACGTTGAAAATAACGATAAAATATAAATTTCAGTGTTGGAAAATAAATTTCGTCATTAATTTAGCGACAAAATTTATTAATTAGTGACGAAAATTATATTCCATGATTATTTTGAGGATCAAAATTAGGAATTGGTTTTTAATTTTGATGAAAATTATCTCTCAATCCCATTTTTCTCCCCTCTCAGATGAAATCCTCTCCACTTCAATTTCCGACGAACTCTTCTCCTATCCAATCTCCGACACGTAACCTCTTCTCTCCGTCGGTATGCTCCTTTCCCATTCCCTCTCCTCTCGCCTTTTCGTCGTCAGCTCGCGGCCGCGAGGTTGGCCAGCAGCAAACTCGTAGCTGCGAGGTTGGCCATCCGCGAGCTCGCAGTCGTGAGCTTGGCCGACCGCAAGCTCGCGGTCGGCTGGCTGCAAGATTGGTCTGCTACAAACTCTGCTGCGAGCTCGCCCGATCGTGAGCTCGCTCCGCTGCAAGCTTGGCCAGCCACGACACTTCAACGCTTGCCTTAGCCATGCCCGCGAGCTTGACCGACCACGACCTCAGCTAGCCTTGGCTGCCAGCTCAGCCACGACCTCAGCTAATTCTGGCCACGATCTTGACCGGCCACAAGCTCGTGTTATTGTATATCTTGTTATATTTACGGTATTATGTAATGTGATTGATTTAATTAACAAATTTTTGATTGTTTTTTGTTATATTCAAGTATACTATATTTTCTAATCTACACGAGTTTAACAGTGAAGATGACATCATTTTTGACCTTTCTCTTTTAGTAATTTTGCGCTTCATTTAAGGTTAAAACTTAATGTTTAATTTAAGTTTAAATGCTATTGATAGTATTAAACTTGTATAATTATTAATAACGTATAATTTTAATAATATTTAATCATAAAATTTCAAAAGTTTTTGATATAAAGATAGTACAATTCTAAGATTCGATCTGATGATCCTGTGACATTAAAACAATTCTTCATAGGATTATAATCCTATGAATTATGTCTTCACGAGATATAATCCTATGAATTATGTCTTCACGAGATGGATTGATGACTAGTGCATGAGGTATTGTCACAATGAAGTCTGAGGTTCAAATCCTGGCTAGTAGCCAGGTTTCTGTCCTCTCTCATGCACTGGTCACTGTTCGGATTAACTAGACTAGTCTCCATGATTTACCTCCTCCGTGTTGGTCCTAGAACGGATTGGCGGAAACGCTGAGGACGAACGTTTCGCCTTTTGCCACAATAATCCTATGAACTATGTTCTGAAAATCAATTTTAGATAAGTAAACCTGGGAGCGGACCTTTTTCCCCCTCGTATCTTTGGCACTAATGACGATCCTTCTCATAGACTACAACTCTAATCTTAGATAACAAATTTGTAAGAAAATTTCTTTACAAAAGATAGGATGAAAGGACCTTTTTCACCTACTACCTACTACACTAAAAGATAATGCGCTATCTTATTCTTAAGAGTAATTAATCTAAAATTATTTATATATATATTTTTAAAAAATATATAATGTTAAAAGTTTTCTAAAGTTGATTTATCAGTTAATTTGTATTATATTATTTTTAATTTTTGTGCCTATTTCTCATGAATAAAAGATTGTGTAATAAATAATATTATTAGCCCTACCTACTTAATGAGACCAAAAATGACACTATCATTTGGTTTTGTTGAACTAATCTCTCTTAATTATTGAGTTGCTCGCCTTCTCCCTTCCCTCCATTAGTTCAGATATGGAGGAGGAGTTCAGCTTCCCTGCCATTGCCGTCGACCAAACCTGCTCCTCCCCTCTCTGGTTCCAGCTGCCCCCGAAGGCCGCCGCCGCGGAAGACAGGAGCTTCACGATGGCCACCGAGGAAGATCACAAAGCTGGCGCGGGCGCGGGCGCCGACCATGAGTACGAGGAGAGGATGGGCATGCTGTGGGAGGACTTCAACGAGGAGCTGCACCGTTTGTCGCGCGAGCAGGTCGGCCAGGGGAGGTGCTGCATCGTTGATCGCCGGAGGACGTCGACGAGGCTGGTGTCGATCCTCAAGGCCATGCTGAAGAGGCTGCTCATACTGCACAGAGATCGATCCTCCTCGACTAGGAATTGCTATAGTATCAGAGTCTCCGACTAATTGCAGTATCGTAATGCTCCATAATCTGATTAAGCATAATGAAATCTTATCGGTTAAAGATCTTATGAAAAGATAGATAAAATTAACATGTTGCAAGAGATGTTAATTCATAGATTTCTTCGATTTTCACATTAGAAATTTAAATCAAACCATTTAAGCTGCATTTACACAAATGGTGCTAAAATTTACTGATCTTTATACACGACTGAACTTCACTGCATCCACCTTCGATTCTTCGAGCACTGAAGTCATCGAAATCAGTATCGAACTCACCTCAGCATCACTTACTTGGCGGCTCATGATCATCATCCACATCATATGCAGGGTTACAAATGCATCTAAAGAATCTTCCAATGCCCTGAAACAACAAAGAGGTTAGCTTTTGTGGGTTGTGTTTATTCTCGAACCGAGGACAATATTTGACAAAGAACTAACAGTTAGTGTATGGTTGTAGGTTATCTTCATTTGATTTTTTTCTTTCTTTCTAAATAATGATTAAGAAATTGATGTTGAATAGGATTTAGATGAGACCTACCTGAATAAGAAATGGAGTTCGATATGGAAGCCTCCTCGGAGAATCCTCAACTGAACTAGAGTCAGAATTAGTGTCATCGTCATCTTGAACTATGTTTTCTTTTGCGGTCGGAGCAGGCAAGGCATACTTTTTCTTATTCAAGGGGCAACCCTGAACACCACACAAAAAGGAAACAATTCTGCTCATTAACAAGTGGAGATTGTAACCAAAGGAATACTAATTTTAGATCACAAATGCATCGAAAAGCAACAGTAAGCTAGAGTAGTTATTCACCTGGAAAATCTTTCCAAGAATCTTTAAAGCTACCATGCGAGACTTCGATTCCTCCTTGACATTGATTTCTTGCAAAACCTACAAATATTTCAACCGATGTAAGATAAAAATCTTTGAGCAGTAAGACATTACGACAGACAATACAGAACTCATGTTCAGAGTTGATGATTTATTTGAGAAGATTTCCGGCTGTATTCGGATAGTAGTGCAAAGGTAAACAGACACTCGAGAATGGTTGTTTTGCTACAATACAGACAATGGATTTCGTCCATTGCTGATAAACTATACAATAGTTTAAATGTAACCTGGAGCTTAGCACACATTCCTGTATAGCTATCCATAATCTGTAACATACCATTTGGCACACATGTACAAGTGTCATTTCGATATCGACAACATTAAGTTTCCACAATGAATCTACCATCAGATCCTTGTTTATCCTCATATGATATTCGACATCCTTGTCTGTAATTGTACCATCTTTGTTGAGTTGCCTGCATATATCTTCTTGAATTTGCAGTAACTGAAAAGCACCTATTCCAGTGTTTAATGGTCAAGTTACTTGTATGAATGAAGTATCTTCAAAATGAACAACGATGAGAGAAGAAGAACTCGAGACCTTTAGCTGCCGATATTTGTGATTTCCACAAATGCCCCTTGTGTCTCGCCCATTCAGCCAAAAATGGCATGCCGAGATACATGACCTTCTTGCCTAACTCTTTGGCAGCCTGTCTTGTATATACATAACCAATTGTCTGTAGAATCTCTACTCCAAAGGCTGCAATTGGATATTACAATGAAAAAGGTAGAATATCGAGAAACATAGATATGATGAATTCAAGCCTACATCTAGATGTGGAACTTGAAAGGTAGATAGCAACCATCCTCCCTAATCCGAGAAGTTTAGTTACATTTTCATCTACAAAGAATGTACTTAGGACTAATTTAGGAATATAGAGAAAATAAATATTCACCAAATGCGCTTCGAACTAAAGGATGTCTCAGCAAGGTGTATTATCAATGAAACATTGATGCAATGAGCCAAAGATGCAATTTGCCAAATTTTAGCACATCAAGTTATAGATCTATCGAAACAGTAGGCAGACACTAACCTGTGTTGGTAAGCCTCTTCGCTTCAGACTCTGCTCGATGGAAGAATCCTTCTTTATCACCAGAAACATATTGATTGAGAAAATCTTTCAAGAACCTAGCAAGTTTCTCCTCTCTTTCTCTTTGCACAGCCTACATGATAATAAAGAGGAAAACACAGTTGTGAATATAACAAAGATATGTAAAAGAATTCAGTAATGAGCACACCGAACGCCTTAATATCATTCAAAATCAAAACAGTTCTTTGCAAAAACACGAAGAATGTTGGAGAAAGTTTTACAAAATGGATCAAACAGGAAGTTTTTGCTTAGGCCATCTCCCTCTGCCTTTCCAAAAAGAAATCAGTTTCTACAATAAATAAGTGTTCTTCATTCATCTAATATGTTACAAAGATCACAGTCTATCAAACATAAACAAATGGGATAACCTCAGATATCAGAATTTAGTCATCGTAATGACTAAATAGATCAAATTGTTCTTTTGCACATACCTTCAATCTATCTTGAAGTTTCTCTGGACTGTCATTTTCACTTGTTAATTCAGATGATGCCATTGAGGCCACAGCAAGGTGTCCTATGTAATTTTCAAAAAATTCACTCCCGAAAAGAAGGGTAAATATGGCAGTGCCATCTAACATATTTTCCCTGAAAGTTTGATTAAGAAAAAAACTATCAAAATGAGGTCTGATCATAACATAAATGATTTGGAGGTTTATAGTAAAATAATTAATATTAAAATAACAGATAAGCCATTAGTCAACAACTACTGAATAAGAGGGAAAACATTAGTGTCTCTCAATTTTTCTCGTAAAACTGGAAGAGTATAGAGTAGAGGAAACTGGAAAATACAGGCACCAAGACAGAAATCTGGCTATGACAATCATCTCTGACAAGAACACTAAATTAGAAAATTAATACTCATGCAATATTAAATCTGAGAAAGAATTTTGTAGGGATAGTATCTAACTGAGAACCAATTCAAAGTAATGTAGCAGATATCCATATGCAATGTGAGAATTTTTTGGTCTAGTGGCACATCAATTAGGTGAACCAAAAGAAATCAACTACCAAGGCATAGTTAGACTTTCAGACTGATTAATCACATAGTTTATAGTCTACACTCTAACATTTTATTTAATTGATTCCACCAGAACAGTGCTTGAGACCTTCAAATCCATGGCAAGCACTTTGTCAATATGAGTGCTAACCAATCTTCTAGATGTGGATTTTAATGAAGGGTTTGCAAACTAAATTTTTGCTATGGTCTCTGCTTGGATTTTAAAAAGGCTATGGATCTGTGAAGAATGAAATTGCTCACCTCGAAACACTTTCTTTACCAAAACCATCATAAGCTTTTCTCTGCACTGGATCACTCAGCACCTGGTAAGCTTCCCCAAGTGTCTGTCCAAAATACAGAATCAACAACTCAACAAGCTTCAACCAATACCATTACTAAAGTTGAAAATTCACCTAAATCAATTTCTCGAGTTGAACTTGCCTGAAAATTTTCTGCAGCCTTTGGATCATTAGGATTCTTGTCAGGATGAACTTGCCTTGCCTGAATCAATTAAAGCCAGGAAACTCATAGAATTGACTTCAAACAGTGCAATATTAACACAATGACCAAAAAAAAAAAACGATTAAAAGAACCACCTTTACATAGTAAGCTTTGCGGATCTCCTCCTCCGAAGCCACCGGACTGACACCGAGAATGTCATAGTACTCAGTTTCCTCCGCCATCCCTGCCTAGTAAAAATCCTTTTTTTTTTGCTTCTAGCACTACGTCTGGGTAATTGGGCGAAGAGGAGGGAGAAGAAGCATCACATGCCCACCTTTCCAGTTCCGCAGACATTAATCTTACTTTTCGTTGGTGGTGGAGCTGTGGCTCTGCGATTGTTTAGTGACCTCCTTGAGGGGGTGATTAAGGTCGCGTGGGCGGCGCTGTGACTGACTGCATTTTATATCGTGGACGGCGGGTGCTTTTGGCTTCCTCGTAGGCTACAGAGTTGCACGACAAACCTCTATTTACCTGGAGATGAACTGTGAAAAAGATCAACAGTTCCAAAAAAAAAAAAAACCGCGAGCCTGCGTCCAGACCATGAGCTTGAGCTTGTGAGTACCTCCAACACCAACAACGGGATCCTCGAGGGCATCTCCATCTACTTCTTCCCTCGTCTTCCTTGTCTTTCCCCGAATCCGTACGCGTAATCCCTCCTCCCTTCCAAGGATCTCGATCTGCCGGCGATCGCTTCCTTTCCATTCCGAGACCCCCTCCGATGACGCTCCCAATGGCATTGGAGGCCGAAATACCCTCCGCCGGGCAGCATTTTCACTCCGAGATCCATCGACGGTGCTCCCAATGGCAATGGATCCAAAATCCCCTCCGCCGGTAAATATCGTTTTCTTTGGCATCTCCAATGACAACGACCTCGTCCGCTCCTACAGCGGCGGCAGCCAGGACTTTCAAGCCCTCGCCCTGGATTGGCTCCCCAAGGCCAAATGTCACCACGTGTGGCACTCCCATACTGAGGTCAACAAGACGATCGGTTTTCTCATGAGCACCGGCACCGGCACCGGCACCGGCTCTGGCAGTTCCGAGATGCTCGCCTTCCTCGACCGCCTTCGAGACGCTTACAGGAACGCACCTTCCTCCAAGGAGGGCATTTGTCGGGGAGGAAATCAACTGGGTGGTCCAGGCTACATCCGGCGGCGATCATAAGCCCCGGAACGGATCGTCAAATGAAGCAGCGGCGCACCGGCCGATTTCCTGCATTCCTGCCTCGCAAATGGGAAAAAGATCCGATTTTTAATCAGCCACTGAAGCAGATAAACTGAAACATCCTTTTGTAGAAACTGATCTTTCATAAACAACAATTGCCAGAAGCTGAATACAATTCAGTAGTCATGATCAAACGTTAAGCATTTCATCAATCATATATTCCAGATAAAGAAAGACATTCCATTTATTAAGGTGAAGAAAAAAACCATAACCTGACAAGCTTATCACTCTATCCTAGTCCATGACAAGCACGGCTCAGGCATTTAATACACTTCGCCTTCACATTTCCTAACAGAGAAGAAAACAACAAAAATAGAAACCATTACCATATTGACAGCACCTACTAATGGCCTAACTTCAACCAAAAAACAAACAAAAGCAGCTAGGAATAATGCCCCTATTTGGTGGACATCAATTCTAAGCAACACCGGCGTTGCCCTTGTTGTCTGCAAGGTAGTTCCGATCGGCATCTGTGTCAGTGCCAAGCAAAGAACCATGCTTCACTACTGCAAGCACAGGGAGTTTCCTCTTGGGAGAGAATCGTTGCTTGGCCTCTTCGCGTGTGTAGATGTATATCTTCCTCGCCATCAAGCAGAATTCACTGCAAGTAGATGTTGGTTGATCCGAGTTACTATTGTATCGATATGATTCTTAAAAGATTGTGAGGATTGGGGAGCCTTACAGCCATGGGTCGTCGCCGACCATCATCATGTTCTCCTCATCATCTGTGTAGACAACCACCCACTTCTTAAGTGCAGTAGTAAGCTCTTCTTTGATATTAAACATATCTTCTAGCTTCTGGAGAAGCTCAGCATATCCACATAATCTGGTTAAGTCCACTGCCCTCCCAACTGCCATTCCTTGCATGTGAACCTACACAAAGAAAATGGGGGTTTCAACTCCATACTTCCACTACTTAAGAACAACATTTTTTATGTAATAGATCAACATTTTTTCTTGTCTTGACCAGAAAAGTAATCCATCAGACGGGAAAATGTAATAGATCAAGATAAGACATCAATTGAAAAGGAGGAACAACAATCCGTTACCTTGGTGCAGCTCCTGAATTGCCGGTTTCGCATCTCCTGAGATAACCTCAAACAGGACTTTTCTGCCTCATTGGTGACGGCAGGTGCACCAGATCTGTAAACATTTGATGGTTGTGATTGTTGCTCTGAATCCACTTCCAAAGAGGTCACTCCTCTAATCGTAGGAACAGATAGTGTTTCTTGTACTGGGCGGCAACCTTCAGTAAGCTGAATACCAAATAGCCTGCAGCCTTTGCTAGCTTCATGCCTTTTATCACATGATTCTTTGTTGATGCTTACTGAAAGGGCTTCATTCTGGGTTTCTGGTATGACTGGCCGACCCACTTGGCAGTCGGCAACAGGTGGAGGAGAAATTTTTGTTGTGAATTCAATAGAACAAGCATTGGATGCTGATGAGAGCACAGAAAGTGGTTTAGGTGGTGTAACGAGCTCGGAAACTCTTTGCGATCCAGAAAAAGAGAACATTTGGGTTGTTTGCGATGGAGATTTCCAAGCACCTGCGTGTAACCATGAGCATGTCAGCTAAAAGGAAAATATCTGAAAGAACAGGTTGAAGTAACTACCTAATGATTTTAACAGGGAATCAGACAAGTATAACGATAGAACTCGTATCATTCAGCCGAGCATTGTTGTATTATTAACTATAGAACTTAATGATACTCTAATCACTAGCGGTACTTGATCCATAATTACATCAGGCCATCTAGCATAATTGAACTTCAAAGCATTGAGAGGAAATATTCAAGGACACAAGATCATAGAAGAGGTCAGAATAAACAATATAATTCATTCTCAAGATGACAGAACACTGTTATAGCCTAGTTGAATTTCAAAGTTTTAAGAATGAATAGATGACTCAGTCCTTCAGTAGAGGTCAAAATAAATAATAAAAAATCTTTCTCAAGCTGAGAGAATTATGTGTAGCCTAGTGGAATTTCAAACATTCAGAATATATCCATGACTTCAGACCCTGCTTACAGTTCAGAATAAATAATGTAAAATCATTCTCAATAAGACAGAATACTGAGAATCAAAATTGGAATTCAAAGCATTCAGAGAGATATCCATCAGAGATCTCTCACGCATAATAATATAAAATAAGGCAACAACAAATATTTGCCTCAGTTAAACAAAGGGACCAAGGTATAGATATATATAATTCATACCAGAGGCAGAAAAAAGGTCTGGGGATATAACAGGTAAAGATGGTGGCCGTGCCCGTTTTATTCTCTGGATGGGTTGGGAGGTTGGAGTAGGGGTTACAAGTGGCTCCAATTCCCAAGGAGAAACTCTGTCTGGAAGTGTAACAGTTGAAGGCTCATCCCATTGCACCTAGTCAGAAAAATTTATAACTATTTAAAGGATCATAGTGCAACTCATACAGTAAGATGTTTTGCACTTTAGAAAAATTTAAGTTGGCATTATGCTTCTATCATTCAGACTCGGCAGGAAATTTTACCTTCAACGATCTCCACTCTGAATCTTCCCATTGAAAAGATGCCTTCTCAGTTACACCAACAATAGTTCCACTGACTCTGCATCAACATCTAGTCATGATTAGTTTAAGGAGAAAACTGATATTTCAGTAACAAATACTCCTAGAGTACCTTCTGTCAGGAGCCTCATCACCTTCAAATCTCATCTTGAACCTCATTCCAGTAGTCAATTTGCGATTCTTAGCCTCGAGATACTTGTTCAGGCTTATAATAAATTCAGAACGGCTTGCTCTGAAGCATTATACTCATCTTTATTAGCCATTGTAACAATGGACGTTTATGATAAGTGGGACTCAAATGCATTGGAAATTAGTAGGAAAACACGTAGCAAACTAGAGGCTGAGGAATATTAAAGAAAAAAACTTCACACAATAAATTCAAACTTAACAAGAATGATCATTGGTGAATTTCAGACATTTATTACACTTGCATATTGTGATTGAGTGTTCACTCCAAAATAGTGAGATATGGCATGACAACAGCATCAAACTAGCAATACTTTTCAGAAAACAAAAACAAACAAGTAATTCACCTTGGCCTGTAGAATACGGAAAAAAGAGTTCCAGTAGTAATGGCATGGGATGCAGTAGCAAGAACTCCAAGATGCATGCTATGGCTGGATATGACAGATGATGGCATGTTGTTTAGATGTCTCATGAACCTTCTTACGCCTACACGCAGTTCATTATTTTCCCCTCTGGCATGAATGTGTAAAATGATAATTCATCTAGGAAAATCAAAATACTAAATTTTGTCATAAAAGAAATGAACATAACCAATTGAACTCACAATTTACCAACCTTAAAAATATAAAAGCATCACCAGCTACCAAATGCTTTGTGCTGACAAATACACTCCAACCTGTTGTAAGCAAGTGGCGCCTAGGCTGACCTGGAAGATAAGGAAATACATGCTAATAACTTCAGTGCACAAATTAGGAAATCAAGAACCTCATTGCAAAGCAAAACCCAAAAAACGGGGAAAATTCCCAAAAGGCACCCAGGCTCCAGAGCTGACCATTCCACCAATCCCCAGAGCTCTCCCTACACGAAGTAGAGTTGCCTCGTGCAGAACCACAACGATGAGAATCAGTAAGGTATCAACAATTTCAAAATTCAAATTTCATGGAGCAAAAGGATCACCAATTCGTCGACATTTCTTCTTCTTCCTCAATCAGCTGCGATGGTGCCCATAGTTCTCCCAAGGACATAGTGTTGATGACAGCGAAGGTGGTGCTCTTGATGGAGGGCTCCAAGGACACACAAGGCCAGTAACAGCTGCAGGCGCCCTGGGTAAGGACGCTATGCATTTTGTCATGTGAGATGTAGATGAGATAAAGTCATGAGTTTGTGTTGACGGTGGAAGTGAACAAGTTGATTTGTGTCCTTCCACGATTGATGCTTACGCAACGGCTGAGCATTGGACCTCAAAGGAAGAGCAAGGCGCTGGGGATGCTGCTGGTGTTCCTAGAGGCAAGGAAGTGAGAAGGGGAGACGATGGTGTGTGGGAAAGGTTCAACCAAGATCTAACTGCCATTCCAAATTAGATGGATGAGTCAAATGCAGGAGTCACTTTTTTTCTATTGGTGAGGAAGCCAGAATTTGATTGCATTGGAGGTGGTAATTTGGATGGTTTAAATTGGAGACGTTAATAAAAGTGGAGAGAGAGAGGAGGTAGATAAAAGAGTATTTGAGGTATTTTCTTTAGGTATGAGCATCTTTTGGGTAATTAGAAAGTATGGCGCCCATTGAAAATAAAGAAACTCAAAGGCACCTGCTGCTTCGGGAATTTTCTCAAAAAAGAGAACCAATCATATTATTGGATTTCATTAAACAAAATTAGTTCATTCATTTAAATTTTGTTGGCAGGCAAAGTGGTCTAATTTATTAAAAAATAGTCCCAAAATAATGAAAATCACAGTATGTATTTTTTTTACAACAAAGAAAAAACAGGACTTATAAGATTAAAATTTAAAAAAGAAAAACTAAACCTCGAAAGATATGACGAAATCTCCACTCATTTCCATGAAGATCTTTAGCAACTAGTTCTTGCCAAGGTGGATCCTGGGACATATCCTATAAAACGGTAGAAAGATTTAGCATAAAGGTTATAATTATCTGACAACAAGCTTGCTAGTCAATCAATCTGCCTGAAAGTTAACATTCTATCTTATTTGACTTGACAAAAGGCATATGAGTAAGATGTAATAGCGACCAACCAGTGGAGGAAGGCATTCATCTGCATGCCTTCTGAGAACTGAGAAACCTCCATGGGTGCTTGTGTCAGAGGCAGTTAATGTCTTACAGAAGGAGTGAACTTTGCAGCTTTCAGGCTCAGGTAAAGGAGGATCTGCAGTAGTGACCTCACCAGGCTGAAAGATAAACAGGAGTTGGATATTAACAAAAGAAATACCATAAGGAAAGTATATTGATATTAGTAACAAAGAAGAATCAAATTGCAAGAAGAAAAAATCTTAGGAAAAATAATCTGCTCTTGCTCAAGGTAGAAACATTAGAATCGGGAAAAACAACTTAGTATAGAAATATCAAAAAATTTCACTGGATTGCACAATGCTCATGGATTCAACACAAAGAAACTAAAGCTTTAGTTATAGCTTCAAAACCTCTTTCTTTGTGTACAAAAAGAGCATATCGTTGCTTTTTAATTGAATGGATACAACAACAACAACCAAGCCTTAATTGAATGGATGATCCATAAAATTAAACTCAATTGAGAAAAACTCACATTTGATTCGGGAAAAAGGGCAATCTGTGCAAAAACTTCATCTGTATCTTGTTCAGCCTATATTGCAAAATTGTGCAAATGAAGCATATCATTAAAATTGCTAAAAAACAAAAATTACTAAGAGCATCAACATAGCATTGACAAGTATTTATTAAACAAGAGAAAACTTACTTGAAGAACAACATTGACCACCTTACAGAGGATCTTTGAGGGTAGATTGAACACAGGCACATGCTGGTCTAGCTCTTGGTTTGTTGATGTCTCCAGCTATAACAAAGGAAACAATCACTTGAGGCGGAAATGCTTATCAACAACCTTTTTACTTTAAAGTGTCATATCACTTGCAGCAAGAAATGTCAAATTCAAAAGCCAAATAGAACAGAAGAATTAAAATCATAGCATGAACCTGTTCCATGTGACCTTGAGGAAAGTAATAAACCCGTTCCCCTTCACGAGGCAAGGTAACCAAGGGCCCAGCACATGCATGCCATAATTCCTTATATAAGACATCACCAGAAGTCCCTGAAGAATAAAAAAGAACGTACATAGTCACAGCAGCCCAGAGATAATACTACTCGTAAAACCACTCCATGATTCAAATACAACTAATTATAGGCTTCTTATAAAGAACAAAGCATTTATAAGGAAAAGAAATACTTCCTGAGGCTATGGTACATGAAAGGACAAGTTTGATCAAAAGAACTGCATGAATCTTGGATCCTTAACAACATATCACCTAATAAATGCAACTGGCAACAAGCAAACACCCTATCCTAAGAAGGTAAAAAAAAGCTAGAAAAAAAGGTAAGTGTAAATTATCGGCTCCAACTCAAGTATCCACATCAAAAGGCATGGAGATTTTAGCTTCATCAAGCAAGAAAGTTGGCAAACGCCAATTTAATGAGAAATCATACGACAGAACCCTGGGAAAAAAAATAATACAAATACAAAATAAATAAATAAAGACTCAGAAGAAAGAAGGAAAAATGAAATCAAACAAGCTAGCCGAATTATAAGAACTGATAAAACAAGCACGACAGATTTTAATCTTAGTTTTTGAGGGTAATCATTGTATTTTATAAGAGATTGAAAAAAATTAGGAAAAAAAAATGAGCCAGCTGCTGAAAACTAACCGAAACCTGGCGATATATTCGCATGCACCACCGCCATGAGGACACGCCAAACCCTCTCCCCAGCAACACTAGCAGATAAGAATCGAACTTCAAATAAATGCACCAAAACCGACTGCTCCCGGTTTCACTACCCCATCACTGTAAAAGCTTTCCCCACCAAGGAAAGAATTGTAATGGAAGAGGAACCACGAAGATAGGATCTCTTCTTCTGTCAAGCCTTCACTCTTCAAGACTGCATAAATACTCATAAAAGCACATTCATCAGAACATTAATTCCAGCTCAGCATCTAGCCTACCTAAAAATCTCTAGCAAAGTAACCTACTTCAAAATTTGAAGCCTGTCTCGGCTACTGACTTTGAATATTTTACTCCAGCACAAGAAACGTAAGTCCCTTAGTGAACCTGTCCCCCTCTTACGCCTTCAGAAACCAAAAGAAACCATCTTTTGTGTGTGCGTGCGGCCTTCAATGTGAGCCTTCGCCCGGGTCAAGAAAAGCAACGCCTTTTGGTGCTAGTAGCTCTTGAATATCATAGATCTGAAGCGTCTTTGACGGACACGTCTGGAATTCTTCGAACTTACAAACCTGCTTAGCTTATTTTGCTCTACGCACCAAATTTACGACCGTCAACCATAGATTCAGGCCGACGTTTAAGTTTCCCCCAGAATCCTTCAAAAAGAGAAAGAGAACGAAACGACTGAGACAACTAAATTCAACCACCAAAAACGCCGAAAAATCTGAAGAACACACGGGCAAAAAAATCGATAGACTCTACCTCAACAGATCGGTCGTGATCACTCAACAAGAAATTTCCCTCTCGACGCTTGCGAAGTACTGGAAGAAGTACGAGCTCCACGACACGCGAAGAAGACGCCTTAGCCCTTGTAAGACGACCCTAAAAAAAATCCTTGATTTCCAGCAAAATCGATCCGATCCACTGTTTCCCTCTGCAGCAGCAGCAGAAATTTACACTCCGCGCTTGTGAAGTACTGGAAGAAGCACGAGCTCACCGGCACGCGAAGAAGACGCTGACGACCCTTAGAAGAAGAAAAAAAATCCTAGATTTCCAGCAAAATCAATCCGATCCGCTGTTTCCCCCCGCAGCAGCAGCAGAACTCCGATCGCAGAGCCCGTAAACACGAGAGCGAAATCGATTTGATCCCTACACCGAAACCAGAGAAGGCAAACGAGGAGCAGGTGGTGGAAATGGGCGGCTTTAAGGAAGAAAGATAGGGCTTTTCTTTTAATCACTTCCTCACGTGTCTTGGTGCTGCCGCTGCGAGACCCTACACGGCCCCCTCCGGCGACACTGTCTCCTACTGGAACATGACTTCCTATCCGAACCAGCACAAACCACATTTTAAAATTAATCCCAGCGCACGCCACGACTCCTTCCGTCCCCTGCATCATCGCGGTGGCAACGACCTATTCGCATTGTAAGATGCGGCTGCCTCACTTCCCCAGCGGAAGCCCGTCCTCCGTTCCTCTGTCGTGAGTATCTTGATCAACCGGCACAGATCAGCTAACCGGAGCCGATTCGATGTCCGGACCCCGTCTCTTACTTCAACGCATGTGACGCGGGGATTGATCTGGGGTAGGATAAATTATGATGTGCCGAAGGAATATCACACCGGGTGGAGCGGATGCGGATGCGGATCCGGGCCGAGAAATCAGATAAAAGTACTTAAATAACACGTGACACGTGTGTGACGCACAGGAAGCCGGGTGGCAAGCGGTATCGTGTGGAAGTGTGCTTGCTTGGCGCCGCCCTCCGACACGCGGGCACGTGCGTCGCGTGACGGTGGGCCCCGATTGGTAACCGTCTTCCTGCGTATGCCGGACAGGGAAACACCTACCAACAAATCTCGTTGGAATATATGTATTTATTTATCACAAAATTCCATCTACCATAGCTTATCTGGGATACTTTCTAATTCAAAGCTTTACATTTTTCCTCAATAAACAAATCAAATATTCAATTGATAAATAAAGTTTAATAATTTATTTAAATTAAATAAATAAACTTGTGCAAGTAAGGTGTTGAAAATGATTTTTTTCCTTATTAACTATTTGTTTTGGAACATTATAATTAAAATTTCAGGTCAAAAGAGAAAAAATATTGAATCTTTGCCGCCCAAATCATATAGAAACAACATACAAAGCTATTGAACCTGCTACAAGAGATCATATTCACAGTATGATAATCAATATGTACAATTAGTCCTAAGCAAAGGTTGAATCTATCAATTAATATATGACTCAAAGTAAGGAAGTCCTATGTTGTCTTGCAGAAAAATTCCAACTTGTATAATGTGAATTTTGATTAGGACTTTGAATGATTGTCATTCAAAGGGTGAAGCAATTATTCCATTAGATGCTTGATTTTGCGGTCAATTTAATCCTTTACAAGAAGAGTGATACAGAAAAGAGGATAACAAAAAAAGGAGGTGAATGGTGGCTAAATAGATTTTTTTTTTTAAAAAAAAAGATCTAGACACAAGTATGGCTATTTGATGATGAACAAGGGAAAACATTGCATGTAATCTAAAATGAATTACAAACATACACCTATATCTCTGGACAATAATGTTTGTATTTAGAATATAGATATGTTGTTTGACTTTAGAAGGCTTTGAAGAAGCGCCAAAAACTTTTCACCAAACTTGAACTACAATATTGAGAGATGATTTGAGCTAATAGGAAGAGGATTTGCAAGATTAGTGCTACATAAGAAGGCATTCTAATTGACTCATCATTGAACGTTCTATTGCAACACAAATTTATGGTCATAGCACCTTGATTCCAAAAGCATGGACATGCTTTCTTACCTCAATCTACAGTTATTAAATTCTGTGTTCTTCTTCTCTTCCTTGCTTTCCTTAGAATTCTTAGAGTCTCTAGATGAACATCCTTCCCAAAATCACATTCCTTAACTGAAATAGATCAGAAGTTTTCTAGTGAATCATTTTGCTTTCAAAGGGTTGAAATATTGAAAAAGATAAAGCTACTATAAAAAAATGACGTCAGTCCAACTATAACAAAATATCTAAATTTTACAAGACGGAAGCTAACTTGTAATTCTTCTTCAGTGACTCTGCTTCTGTTTAAGTATGTCGAATCATATAGATTATTTAATTTTATCTTTTTAGTGTGAAAGCTACATTTTTGGTGGTATGATGCAGTAAGATCATGGTTATAACAGCAACCTATGTAATTGCATATGAGGACCTAGGCATTTGCGGCTGAGAGCTGCATCGCATATAGCATATGCATGCCCTTGAATGTGGTTAGCTTTAATATGTGGGATTAGATGGCCATGCTTTTGATAGGCAATCTAGCTAGCTGCATATGTGCATGCTTAGGCATTTGTGGCAGGGAATTGCATTGCTCATAATATATGTTCTCCCCTATAAGTTGTTATGCTTTTGAAATAAGATGCTTTGGTTCAGCTATCACGGCGATGAGAAAATGTATCTCATTAATTGTCTTCTTTGCCAACCAAAATAAAAGATATTGGTTCAAGATATTGATTGTATAGCAAAGAAAAGATCGATGGAATTGTGTGCAAAAGCCTAAAACCTTAGAAAACAAAACATTAAAAGTTCTCTCGAACTTGGTTTTAGACAATATGAAGAAAGGTCAAATTTCTCATTCACATATAGTGCATATGTTTTCTAGAAGATTTGGAAGCTACAAATTACCTGTTTTTTTCTCTGGCATAAGGCAAGAAAGACCCACATCAGTCTCGTCATCTGAGTCAATGATTATTCTTGGATTTTCATTCTGCATCAACATGCAAATGCTGTTACTAAGGTAATGATTAACTGAGAGTTTCCAAAAATGTATTATTACTTTGCACTTAAGAACCAAGCAAGTTGCAACTTTGGATGTTTGTGTACATATCTAGGAGTAGAGACAAAACAATGACCTCATGATTTCAGACTGGGCTGAAGCACGCATGTGTACAGAGATATGTTTTCGTTTATGCAAAAGAAAGCAAGTACTGAAACCACCTTTTGTCTATGATGGATTTCATGTCTGTGTGAAAGAAGATGCTTTGGTTCAGCTATCTTGAACTTAACCAAGTTTGGTTTGCCTTCTTCACTCTCCACAAGTGGAGACTTCGGCTTTGTACTCATTGATGGTGTGACAGTGCTGGTATCAGTAAAAGTTGTGTTAGCATTATATATAAAAATTTCTGGGAATTACAGTACAAAAATAATTGAAATCGTAATAAGTTCTTTCAGAACATTCCAAATGGTATAAAGTTAGAGATGATTGAACGATTGTTGGACCAGGCAGAATATCTGCTAAGCCAAATTATTTGCAGGTATTTTCAAATCCAGCAAAAAATAGTGACTCTTCAGAATTTGACTCTTTTGCTGCAGGTGTTCTGAAATGATTTCATTTAAAAACATTTGAAATATTACAAAGGAGGTAAGACGGGGAAAGAATTACCTAGGTATCAACTAGCATCTGAAGAGAAACTAACCAAGAAGATACACAGAAAGTGTTCCAAACAATCACATAAAGAAGCTAATAAATGATTCTGCTTGAAAAACAATCGTGTTGCTTAGATACCAGACACCATACATAGGTCATAACTAGTCTAAGGCAATCGATTCTCTCTTTTCTGGTGAGACTGATGTCACCACACTTGTTGAAAACTTCAGAATTTGACTTCTTAAGATGCATGAAATCTGGAGAACTAGAAATACCATTTTTCTATGGGGGTTTACAGAACTCATGATGGGCCAACTCAGAATCTTATATGAAACTGAGATTGACACCATCAAAAATATAAATGTATCCATTTCTATCAGAATTGCTCATGTTTCTTACTAAGAAAATTTAGACTTATAACAGTAAATTAAATGGGATATAAACATAATAGGATGACTGACATACATTTGTTTGATTGCTAAATTGCTCTTCAAAGACTGCTTTCTATCCAAATGATCTCTAATCTGCACAAGAGATACTAAATCAAATGCCAGACACAAGGTAGTAAATTCTTTGTTCATGAATAATAGTTTCGAAAGAAAACAAACCACAGGTGAGCGGACTATAACTGGATCCTGGATGTCTGAAGACTTAGTACCATTCTCTCTAACCTACATGGTATTGTAATAACACAAACATGAGTATGCAATAATGCAAACAGTTAAAATTTTGGTCTTGTAACTTGAAAGTGAGGAATTTCCACAAAAAGATGCGGGCTGGTATCCAGATTGAACTCATATCCATACAGCAAAAGCATTATCATGTAGGTGAAATACTAGATGAAAAAGAACTACCTTCTTTATTGAAAAGGACAGAGAAACTTCGTGCTCAAGTTTTGCCAAACGTGCACCAATCTGTTCGTGCAAAGCTGTAACTGCTGTAGCAATCTCATTTATTTTGCTGGAATTGGAGTTGTTAGCAAGCTGATCTGAAATGGAATTGAGACTTCCACCAATTAAAGCTTTGATACCATCTTCCCACTTCGGCTGTCAAGTGTTTCAGGCTAGCTTATTGATCAAGTAGCCCCAGGAAGAGCAACTAAACAAAACATGGCCTTCTCAACTTACCAGTTGTTGCATGGAGTTTTCTAGAAGGCCAATCTTTTGCCTTATGCCTCCCACTGAAGAGAACAATGTTGATACAGTTATTGCATTCATAATACAATAATGTTTATGAAGCTGGTCTCATGAGAGGTTTTTTTTAAAAAATAAAATAAAATTTTACCACAATGCTAAGCAGAACAACTGTTCTATATGTCTTAGAGATTATAAACAATTTACTATGATGCTTACTGTCTAGTGACAACTCTTTTACAGCTCTGTTTGCTTGCATAACATCACTTTGGACAGAGTCCACAATCATTCCAACCCTGCTTATTGAGCTTTCAATGAGCCGAAGTTTGTGTTCAAGTCCTTCAGTAACCTGAACTGTTGAGAGATAAGACTAAGATATTCTTGCGTAGTTACCTAAGATGGACATAATATAAGCAAAAGAAATCCTGAGGGCTAATATTATTTGATATAATCCAGCTACTACTTGATAGAACTGAAGATTTCTTATCTTCAGCTCGCTCAATTGCCCAAGTTATTTTGATTTTGCCTGGATATCTAGAAGAAAGACAAATAAAAGGAAATCCCTTGACTATTGATAAATCTTACATACATTTACTATCTGCCAAAGAGGAAGCAGTCCATGATCGTTGCAAAACGTTCCTAGATGCACTTGAGATCTGTAGTTGAGATTCATCCCTCATAGATGCAAGTGGAGCCAATGTGGAGATCCTCGATGATTTATCTTTCTCTTGTGAACCAAATCTCTATCACATGTATCAAAAATTTAATATTAGGTCTTTATCTTATATGAATTATATAACAAAGCTCATGGAGGAGAATATATGTATGAGAGATGGTGAATCAAAAGGCTAGAACAAAAATTTTCAAAGTACAAAAGTTCTACTTATTGATGAAATAGATACTATTTCTACTGTCGAGTAGTTGAATTAATTTCATTGGAACCATATTTATGTCCTTATTCAAAAACATTGAGCCAACAATAGCATACACATAATCTCAGCATGGACACTTCAAATATCTTTACTCTGTCATAACTAAATTCTGAGTCCTAAAAATCACAAGAAGTACACAATGGGCAACGAGGAATATGTTATCTGTCCCTTGAGATCTCAACTTTTGTTCTTGGATAACTGGATGAGTTTTCAACTAAAGCTAGCCAAAGTAAAGATATACAGGTTATATGTTGAATGTCATATTTCCTAATAATTACAGGTAACATGTTATACGTGTTATGTATCAATGTATGCTAGAACAGAATTATGTCAACTTTCAACAGGTTTTATACTGACTTATTTGGCAATATCGTAAACCAACTATATGATTAATTAAGCTAAGAATAATCAACCATGAGTTAGAAATGTGCCGGATTCAGAATTATGCAATCTAATGTAGTTATCATCAGATGGAAAGTGCAATTACTTTTTCTCTATATATCACCCGCAATTTTAGTCATACCTGTTAATTCGCCTTTCGAACTCCCAGAAAATCCCTTAACGCTTCTCATTAAATGTTAGCTATGGATCTAATTTCATGCCTATTCCATGTTTGAAGCAAGAAGTATGATATGATTTCTTTGCTTCAAATAATCTACAATGTTCACCAAACCAAATAAAAACTGAATAACCCTTTGGAAATCCAGAAAATGGTAGCGAACTCACATCACGCTACTACATTGATAAGAAAATGCTAGGGTAACAAAACATAGTAGAGATCTAAACTTATAAATATATAACTACCACAAATTTCTCACCTCATTTACCAAAAACTAGTAAGTTTGGTTGTTCTAACCTAACCGCGAACCAAAGGAGTAACGAGGTATTACAATCCAGGGCAAAATCGTATACGTTTCGGAGCAGAAATGAATGCCAATACCGAATCGGTGATTAGAGCTTCGTCGAGCGAGCTCTGGGAAAGCTGAGACAGAGATAGGCCCTGGGAGAACGATTGCTGCGATTGGGATCTGATCTGGGACGGCTGGCTCATCCCTAGTCCGTCGCCTACGGAGCTCACTCCCCACGATCTCCTGACAAACATCGACGAAGAGATCAATAGAGCAATGAAATCGAGATGAGGAACGAGTAAAGAGAAAATGGCCTGCAAACCTGGGAGGAAGCACGGAGATGGAGCTCAAATCGCAGGCTTTGTTGATCTTTAGCTTCATCTAGCTTCTCTTGGCGTGATCTAAGTTGCAGCGAGCGTTGATCGCAGATCCGATCTACTGGAGGCGATAGCAGAAAGGGGAGACGAGGGTGGGCGCGAGTGCGAGGTTATATTTATAGAACCGACATTTGAAATTTTTCTCGAGAAACCTACTGTCTAATGGTGGACGAGACGTGCCAACGGTAAAGCATTCTTTATTCCAATAGAAAAAATATTTTAATAACTAAAATAGATTTTTTAAAATATAAATATTTTATTTATTAAATTTATAAGTAGAAAATTAATAAGAAATACCTCAACTGGATCCGCCATTTCTCATTGCATGCACCCGTACTTGTTCCAAATATGATATGTTTCACGTCATCGGAGGCACCTAATATATTACTTTATATATATATATATATATATATATATATATATGAAGAAAATAAAATAAAAATCTTACGTGCTTATGGATGCGCAAATAAGATGTGCATGCAGCTGCCACGTGAGCATGCACATCTCAATTGCTCATGTAAGCACACACAAGAAGACGAATAGGATATTCAAATTCTATATATATATTTACAAATCGACTTTCTGATTCTTTTATTTATTCTCTTACGTACTTTACCATTGTACTTACTCAATTTAGTTTAGTTTATAGATCAATCTTCAGAATATTCATTTCTATTGGGATCAGAATTTTACCACTGCACTACACTTTACTAAAAC
>JBBUKS010000117.1:8280501-8296671 GCA_038050645.1 Hedychium gardnerianum
AAGTAGTGTAGATAAGCTTGATAGATTCATAATCCCGACTGGTAAAGAAATTCCAAGCAAATTAGAGCTCAGGTCGAGCTCTAATAGATGCTTCAATTTCCAAATTGCATTAGCAAGGGGAACAGAGAGTAAATTAGAGCTCAGGTCAAGATCTGTGAGGTTTAAATTGACAATTTCATTAGGCAATGCGAGGAATTCGAGAGTTAGAAAGTGCAAGAGACGAGAGGCTCGTGAGATTCCACAACCAGTTAGGAAAAGAAGAGTTGAAGTTGTTGCAACCAAGATCAAGAGCCACAAGAGAAGTGAGGTTGAGATGGAAACTAAGAGAGAGGGATATTAATTTTAGAATCATATAAAAAAATATATTGTAGGGAAGGTACCATGTTGACTGCCCATATCCAATTATGGGAGGCAGCGCTGAGATCCAAATACATCATGCCCAGAGAAACCAAAGAAGAAAGGCCGGTGAGCCAGTTTAGGCTGTGGACAACTTTGGCAGAATTAGAATATGAGCTGAGATCAAGATGACGAAGATTAGTTAAGTTTCCAAGATGAATGGGAATGGTTCCACCGAGGTTGGACTGGTAAAGATCAAGATACATCAGTTTGTGAAGAGAACCAACGAGTGGTGGAATATGGGTGCCCTCGAAGTCATTGAAACTGAGATCTAAGCGTTGCAAGTGAGATAAAGACAATAATGCAGGATGCAGCAGCTCACCCCTCAAAGCCGTCTCCGTGTTGTTGTCTATATCGTCATTTGGATTTTGAAGGTTGAGCTCCGCCACTCGCACGCTGCCCGTTTTGTTGTAGCAGACTACGCCAGTCCATGCGCAGCAGTCTACTTGGGCACGCCAAGAAGACAAGCGGGCGGAAGGATCTTCGATGGCGGCTTTGAAAAGCAAGAGAGCATCCCTCTCCCTTTGCAAGCATCCCTTGCTGCTCACTCTCGCTTCTACTCCAGTTACCTCCACAAGAAAGAAGGTCATCATGATGAGCCAACAAAGCATGACAAGAGGAAGATAGTAGCAGCGGTGGGGATGGTGCAGTGGCCATGGCTCACGGAAACGGAGTGTGCTTCTTCTCCAGGTCGTTGCCATACTCTTAATTTGGTGGATTCTTATTAATTTTGCAGGAGACCAATGGCAATGGCAGTGACTATTTATATTGAAGAATGAAGAGTCTATTTCCCTTGGCCATTATTGCAAGAATCAGTCGTGCTCTAGTTCTGTGGAAATTGGCATTCATCAATTATAGCAAGTGGTCAATAGATCGATCGTTTTCTTTTGTGGAAATTTGGGGGATGGAAATTGCGATGCTTTTTCATGCCGCTGATGAGACGCCACATTAATGCAACTGAGGTGACGGCCGAAAGAATGACAAATATATACCGCAATCTAATTTCTTAAAAGTGGCATGCATGTTGCTACACAAAACTGTAAGCGAGTAGAGAACGAAAAGACCAGGGCATCCTTAATACACATAAAAGTCTTGATATTTTGCAATGATAATTTAGATCAGTACTAAAAGTTTTCGGGCTAGTAAATTAATTTTTATAATTTTTTTTATATTAATTTTAAAATGAATTGACGAAAATATCGAAGACGAACGTTTTATTTTTTATCATCTTAATACTTATACTTCATGTGATAATTTATCACAATTTCATCTTAATATTACGATGGCAGCACTGCTTTTACAAAAAAACCATCACAAATAGTTTTTAATTTTATAACACTTTGTTTATTATAAATACATCTAATAGTAGGAGAGATAATATGTGATATATATTTCAAACAATTCAATTTGAAATAAGTAATTGTCTTGGGACATTCTTCCATATTTTACCTCCTCCTCATCCTAATTTTACGTCCTCCTCATCCTAATTTCTACACAAGAAAGTAAAGAGATTTTTTTTTATCAATTATCACAAGATAGAAGAAGAGGATTCTATCGTGTTGAGTTCTTTATCTTCGTGCTGAGTCGACAATCTTTATCTTTCTCAACGCTCAATAAATGAGAGTTGTTTTCATGGGAAAATTATCGATGTGATCAGTAAAGAACATACAATATTATTTTAAATTCTTCTACTAATTTCTCTTAATAGTGTACTTGGATATTTTGTTGGCTTATGAAGTGTGTGTTTTGCATTTCAAGAAAAAATGGAGGTATGAAGTTTATATGCTAATTGAGATATGATTGTATAAAACAGTAAATGAGTTTTTTTTTGAAAAAGCTCAGTTGTCAACATAACAATAAGTAATCATTCATGTTAAACTGTGAGCTTTCATATTATAAGTATGATACTTTTAGTAACCATATGCTTGTGTGATATTTTGCAAATGAAACAATATTTTGATTATAGCATTAGTTAAGCTATGAATGCATTTAAGCTATTTCTATTTCATGCAGTCTAATTATAAAGTAGACGAGAATGAGATTGATGATGACTTACATGGAAGTTGAATTCTTATAATCGATATGGGTAAAATCACAAATGATTTACTTATGTTTAATCACTTGCAATAGTTAACTTAAAATTGAAAAAATTAAAGTACGATAAAATTTTCTACTTAAAACAATATGACTTAAAAAATATCAAAAAATACATCACTACTATTATTTTGTCCAATATAAAATGTTATAGTGTTAATATTTAACTACTAAAACTAGTAAGAGCTAAAAAAAGTTTTAGGGGATATTTTCATAATTTTATAAGTTCGTGGGGAATTTTAAAAAGAAGACTAAATTAATGGATCTATCTAAAGTAAAAAAAAAGTTTTATTAAAGAAATAAATGTGAAATATAATTTATAAGCTAATTAACATGATAAATTGAAAATCATGGAGGCAAAGCAAAACTTTCTGCTTAGCAAACTCACCGCATTAACCAAAATTAAACATAAAAATAAAAAATGAATTGGTAGAAGACTACAATAATATCAATAATATTTATTGGTGACTACTCTAGGAAAATTTGAGTTTACTTTTTAAAAATCATTATAGTAAAATGTGATTATGTTTATTTCAGACGTTTCTTACAATCCGTCTTAAAATTATATGAAGAAAGATAAATCATAAGATTAACTTATAACTAACAATCAAGTGGTTAGTAGTTAGGGGATGTGAAGAGTTTTTCTACTGAATACTTTTTAAAGCCCAAAAGTAAGATATTCATAACTATTAATTAATTATATAAGATATAATTTAATTAATATGGTATTCACGATATATAATACTATATTGTTTTGATTCAATTATTTTTTAAAAAATTATATAAAAACTTAAAATTTTGACAATCAGTTATTCGTTTTATTTTTTCCCCTGATATCTATTTTTATTTTCTACTCCTAATTTTACCTACTTTATACATATTATATCTTATTTTTAAAAACAAACTATAGTTTGATGACTGTAATTTTTAAATAACAAAAAGGTTGTGTGATAATTTCCTATTGAATCAGCTTTTAACTAAAAGAATGGTAAAGAATAAAGAAAAAAATGGATGATAGTCTTTAGTTTTGTGGCACTTTAATTTTACTTGTTGTCAAATACATCTAAATCAAGTATAGACTTTTTATTTTATTTTAGAACCTGGGTCGACCAGTCCGATCTCATCAAAAATTTTCATCGACCATTAAAATAAATCAGAAAACATTTACAACGGATAATCCAAAAGTTCAACATCCCCTAGACTTTAATTGTATACATAATCGTCAGTCACTGCATCAATTTCATTATTTCAAGTTGAAATAATGTTGAAAAAATTATTATTTTCCTCACAATTAGACCACCCTAGCACTCTTCTTCTAATGATGTTACTTGTAGGATTGACGCTCATACATATTCTGGTCTTCAGTTTCCCAATGATCTCTCTGCTCCTACTTCCCATGATGCTCCTGTGATAGCGGATCCTCCTCCTCGTTACTCTCAACGATCTTGTAAGTCCACTCAATTACTTGATTTTGTGTATTCTACTTATTCTGGGTCTTTTTCTTTCCTTTTGGTTTCTATTCACTAATTGTCTGAGCCCTCCTCTTATAGAGAGGCTGCTCTTGATCCTTTTTGGCAGCAGACTATGACGGAAGAACATTTTGCTTTGTCTCAAACATGTACTTGGGATCTTATTCCTCTTCCTTTGGGGAAGCGTGTGATTGGTTCTCGATGAGTGTATAAGATTAAAACTAAATTTGATGGGTCAGTTGAGCGATATAAAACTCGTTTGGTTGCTAAAGGATTTTCCCAACAGTATGGTATGAATTATGAGAAAATCTTTACTCCAGTTTCCAAGTTTGTTACTATCCATACTCTCATTACAGTTGCATTGATTTGTCAATGGTCTATTTTTCAGATGGATGTTAAAAGTGTCTTTTAAAATGGAGATCTTCAAGAAGAAGTTTACATGGTGCCTCCACCAGGTGTCACTTACAACTCTGGTGAAGTTTGGATACTAAAAAAGGCTCCTCGAGCTTGATTTGACAAGTTCTCTATTGTGATTGGATCTCTTGGCTTTCTTCCTAGCCAGCATGACTCCGCTCTTTTTGTTCGCTGTACTTAGTTAGGCCACATGTTACTCTCTCTTTATGTTGATGACATGATTATTATAGGGGATGATATAAGTGGAATCGCAGAGTTGAAATTGCATTTGGCTCGTGAGTTTGATATGAAAGATTTGGGTCCTCTGCATTATTTTTTAAGATTTGAAGTAGCTTATTCTCCTCGTGGCTATCTTCTCTCGCAATTCAAATATATTGGTGACATTCTAGAGCAAGCTCATCTATTTGACACTCACACCGTTGATACTCCGCTTGAGATTAATGCTCGGTACTCTTCTATTGATGGTGTTTCCTTGTCAGATCCTTCTTTATATCGCACTCTAGTTGGTAATCTAGTGTATCTCATCATCACTAGACCTGACATTGCTTATGTTGTACATATTATCAGCCAGTTTGTTGCTTCTCCCACTTTAGTACATTAGGGAGCTTTGCTTCGCATCCTTCGATATCTTCGAGATACCCAGTTTCATGGTCTTCTTTATCCTTTCACTTCTACCTTAGAGCTGCACGTCTATTCAGATGTAGATTGGGATGGTGATTCTATAGATCGTAAATCTACCACATGATTTTGTATCTTTTTGGAAGATTCTCTTATCTCTTGGAAGAGTAAAAAGCAAATTATTGTCTCTTGTTCTTCCACCGAAGCAGACTATCGTGCTATGACCTCTACTACTGCTGAAATTATTTGGTTGCGTTGACTACTTGCTGATATGAGTGTGTTTCTCTTATACCCTACTCCTATGCATTGTGACAACTCAGTGTCATTCAAATTACTCGCAATTCTATCTTTCATGAGCGCACTAAACATATCGAGATTGATTCTCATCTTACTCGCCATCACTATCAAAATGGTACAATCACTTTGTCATTTGTCTCATCTTCCATACAATTACAGACTTGTTCACCAAGGCACATTCCACCACATGTTTTCAATTTTTGGTTAACAAACTCTCGAAGCTTTCTGTTAGTGTATCATAAATTTGAGGGGGGATGTTAGTATATGTTAAATTATTATTATATAAGGGTAGATTGGTCTTTTGTTATTACTTTGATTGTCTATTTATATCTCTTTTCCTTTGTAAAATCTTAAGTTTTGGAATACAATTATCTTGTCTCTTTTGGTTTTCTTTTTTCTCTCATTTCTTTCTCCTTTTCTTTGTATCGTCTTTTGTATTTTATTTGCATTGTTCACACAATCAACTTAGAGTGGTTAAATTCATGCAAGATTTTTATGAGAGTATACAAAGAAGAAGGGCAATTAACAGAGAACGTGTAGTTGGACGCACTCAACTTGTCAATGATTATTTCTCTGCCGAGCTTGTGTATACCAATGACATGTTTCGACGACGATTTCAAATGAGAAAAGAGTTATTTTTGCATATAGTCACTGATTTGAAAAATCATTGTTGGTGTTGCAAGGTTGCAAACAAAGTCCCACATTGAAAATACATGGGAAAGATCATGAGCTTATAAGAAAAAAAATATCTCCATTAGTATGAGACCTTTTGGGTAGAGCCCAAGAGCAAAACCATGAGGGCCTAGGTACAAAGTGGACAATATCATACTATTGTGAAGATATCTAAATTCCTTTGGTCCTAACATAATCAAGAACATGAAAAAACTTACTATATGCATAATGAATATATCTGAGAGTGCGCGAAACCTACGAAGATAAGATGTCACCTCTAATGACCTATATAAAAAAATACAAAGTATTAATAGATAAATATATACAATTAAGAATGAGATAGTATATAGACAACTAATTGAGGTATATATTATTTTTTTGTAAATTTGTAGATTAAACCTAGATATAGTTATAAAAAAAACTTACCCATCATCATCATCATCATCATCATCATCATCATCATCACCATTCTCATGAATTTCACTAGCATCCACATTTATCACTACTCCACTAGGATCTCGTAATATTGGAATAATATATTCCTCGGTCTAAAATGTGTTTGTAACTTCCTCTTGTTGATATGAAATGTCTTCCCAACGTTCCTCAATTTTTTTTCTGTGCTTTCATTTTACAAACAGTCCACCAATCAATCTTGTCACGTTTTAAACTAGGATATGAAGAATAGAATACTTGAATCGCTTGTTGTGCCAACACAATTGGTTCATATCTCTTATACAATCTTTTATGATTTATTTCAACCAAATCATATCGTGGATGCACCTTCATCCCTATGACATGGTCAAACTAGGGACACATAAATAAGATAACTCACATTTCTAGTCTAGGGTATTCTATCTTTTTAATTTCATCCAGCAAACTCTAAAAATCATTGTTTGCACCTCCATCATTGGATGACTAAACACATACCCCACTATTCCTTGTATTCTTCCCCATTCCATATTCTTGAGTATGAAAATTATATCCATTTATGAAATATGTTGGTCAAGTGCGTACCAATGCTTTTGGACCCCATGACAGATGGATTAGCAATTCTTGCTCAACGTGAGCTTGATTACCATAAATCTAATGTCAAATAAATATGTTTAAAAGTCTACATATTTGTAAACCAAATTCACACATTGTCTACTTACATATGATTTGAACCATGGTGCAAATTCTTCTTCGCAAAAGCGATCAAACTCTTGTGTAGACATTTCAGAATTTAAGTTTTGAAAAATCTTACCATAAAAAAAAATTATAACACAAATAATTTATGACATAAGATATACAAAGACATATACTAACTCTTAATATGATGATACTTCTGGACAATTCAGTAAAATATATGTCTGGGTTGCTCGTCATTCTTGACTAGTTAAGTATCTCTGCATACATGGTCCACTTAGTCGACCAAGGTAGTTAAACATTGAGAATGAGTTCAAATTGGGATCAATAGGACTCTCATCATTTCTTCCCGATTTTCGTCTTTTTTTCTTAACGTGAGGTTCAAAATAATATGATGCAAAAGTTGTTATTTCCTCTATAATGTATGCATTAACAATAGAGGCTTCAACCCTTGCCTTATTTTTCACTTTTTTTCATCAAATGATATAAAAATCTATTTGTAAGAAAATAAATTGTATTAGTCTTTCGTTAATAATAAAATTTATCAATTTATATGCATGAATAACAACGTATTGAAAATGAAAATTTTACCTTTCAAGTGGATACATCCATCAAAAATGTACTGGATCTCCTACTTTGGCCTCATATGGCAAGTGAACCAAAAGATGTTCTATGGAATCAAAAAATGATGGTGGAAAGATCTTTTCTAAATTATACAAAATGATTGGAATGCCTCTCTCTAACATCTCCATGTATGAATGTCTCAAAATTGTTGAGCAAATATCATGAAGGAAAATGCTTAACTCCGTAATGGCACCCCAAACATAATTTGGTAAGAGTTTCTTAAAAGCAATAGGAATGAGTCTTTCAATGAATATATGACAGTCATGACTTTTCAAACTAATAAATTTGTAATCCTTCAAATCCACACATCTCCTTAGATTAGAGACATAACCATCTAAAAATCTCAATGATTTCAACCATTCACAAACAACACGTCTCTGATCCTTATTTAATGTATAAAATGCCTTTGGCTTTAGTCCTCTAATACTTTCATTGACATCAAGAGTCGGTCTTTTACAAAGGAGTTGCATATCTTTTCTTGCATTCAGATTGTCTTTTATTTTTCTAGTGATATCCATCACTGTATTTATCAGATTATTAAAAATATTCTTCTAAATATGCATTATATTGAGATTATGATGAATCAAATGACTATTCTAATATGGTAAATCCCAAAATATACTTCGTTTAATCCATTTATGTGTACTTTCATAATCATATGTCGTACCATGTAGACAAATGAAAAGTTAAACACTCACCACCAAATCTGTTCACCTATTAATCTTAATGGTGGAGGTGTTCTTTCAATTCTATTCTTAGTAAATTCATCTTTATTCCTTCTGAAATTATGATTTAGTGGTCAAAATTATCTATGACAATCAAAATAACTTGGCTTCTTCCCATATTTCAATCGGATTAACTTTGATCTCTCCATACATATTGGATATTCTAATATCCTAGCGGTACTCCATCCCTATAGCATGTCATAAGTCGGAAAGTCATTTATGATCCAAAGAAGAGTAGCCTTCATTATAAACATCTGATTAGTATGAATATCATATGTAGGAAAACCTTCATCTCATAGTTGTTTCAGCTCTACAATCAGTGGTTGTATATAAACATCTATTAACTTCTTCGAATTTTGAGGGTCAAGCACAACCAATGTTAAAAACATATAGGGTGCTTTCATGCACATCCCAAGTGGAAGATTATATGGAGTTAAGATAACTGGCCAACAAGAATAATTTCTTCCTGATTTGCCAAATGGAGCAAATCCATCAGCACAAAGACCTAACCTAATATTTCGAGTCTCCTTCGTAAATTTCAGATATATTCTATCAAATTTTTTCCAAACCCCTACATATGATGGATGACACATTAGACCCTCTTCTGTTTGATGATTTGCATGCCAAGTCATGTGTTCAAGAGTGACCTTTGATGCATAAAACCTTTGTAACCTAGGAGTTAAAGGCAAATAAAACAACTGACTATATGATTTACATCGTTGTTCACTCCTTCTGGTGCTCTTGTACCTAGCTTGATGATAGAATTTACACACCTTTGCATCTTCATAATCTTCCCAATATAGCATACAATCATCTCTGCATACATCAATTCTTTCTACCGAAAGACCTAATTCTTTCACATGTCTTTTCATGCTGTAAAAATCATTAGGCATTATATGATCACGTGGCAATGCCTCTCCAATAACTTGAACAAAATCAATAAAATAATCTTGCGACATATTATGCTCTACCTTGACATTCGACAATCTTGCAGTAAGAGATAATTTAGTGTGACTGTCACAACCATCCCACAATGGTTCATCTACATCACTCAACACTTCCTGAAATTGAAGATATGCTTCATTATTCGCAATTTCATCTACACCTGATGCTTCTACCTCCGCCAACAGTGATGTATAAGTAGCAAACATTTGTTCAATTATTGGAGGACAACTAGAACTTGCACCACTCGGGTTGGGAATGAAATTCTGACCTGCTGCATCAATTATTATCCTCTAATATGAATTTAACTGATCATAATAACTCTGATCTCCACTAATTTAGACTTGTATATTTTGTCCATAATCCTCATCAGATATGAACGGTTCGCCATGACATGTCCAATTATAGTAATTGTTTGTATAACCAAATCTACAAAGATGTTCTGATACTTTATCTTAGTGTAAATATTTACCATTGTGACACTTTCTGCACGGACATCTTATCTTATTGTCATCCATATACTGAACATTACTAGATGCAAAATTCAAAAATTATTGCAACCCAATCATAAACTCATTGGTTAAACCCCGTCATCTAGGTAAATTCATTTTATACATCCAACTTCTTTCATTCTGCATTTTGTCTGTTTCCAATATATTACAACATTAATAAAAATAACTAGACAACACACTAATGGTCAATATATACTTAGTTTACATACAAATGAAAATAAAATATAACAAAGAAAATAGAAATATAAGATAGTAAAATAAGCAAATATGATATTATTATTAAAATATAGGCGATAAGTAATACCTAACAAAGGTAAACAAGGACGAGTGTCTATCAAAACACTTCAAATAAAAACCTACACAAACAACAATATGAAGTTTAATTACAATCAAATATAAGAGTCTACAAACAAATATAATCTTGTGACCATCAATATACCATATCTTTCGACTAGCTCGCGGCTAACAACTAGCAAAGGCCAGTCGGGGACCGACGTGTAGAGCCCAGGGTAGTCGACGATTGCCAAGGCCGACAGTGGCCAACAAAGGCCAATCGCGGCCAGCCACCGCCAAGGCCGGCAACGACCAGCTAAGGCTGGCAATAGCTAGCCATGGCCAGCCACTGCCAAGACTGGTAGCGACCAGCCAAGGATGATCGCGACCAACCAATGCCAAGGCCGACAACGACCAACTAAGGCCGATAGTGGCAAGCCACGGCCAGACACTGCCAAGGCCGATAGCGGCTAGATAAGGTCGGTAGCGGCCAGCCAAGGTTGATAGTGGCTAGCCATTGCCAAGGCCGGCCGCAGTCAGCCACTGCCAAGGTCGGCAATGGCCAGCTAGCCATGACAAGCCACTGCCAAGGCTGACAGTGACCAACCAAGGCTGGCAGCGACCAACCAAGGACGACAACGACTAGCCAAGGTCGGCAGTGACCAGCCAAGGCTGACAGTGGCCAGCCACCAACAGCCAGCCAAGGCTGACCACAGCCAGCCAAAGCCGATCGCGACCCACCAAGGTCGGTCGCGGCCTGCCAAGGCTGGTCGCTGCCCGCCAAGTGTTGGATCGTGGAAGACAAGAGAGAGAGAGAGGGGAGTTAATCTCGTTCGATTAAAACCTTTTCGTTCGTGTAGTAAAATCGAATTAGAGTGTTAGCAATGGAATAATAAAAAAATATAAATATGCGGTCGGTTTACTTGGTTCGTATCCCAGCGACTACTACTCCAAGACCCAGTGATTTTTGACTGCTTCCGATTGGTAATCTAATATAGTTCTTCTTCTCCAAAAAACTTTGCAAGAAGAAGCTGATTTGTACAAATGTGAATACAAAAAGATGCGAGTATGAAAATGAAATATAACGACAACTAAAAGTAAGACTTTGGCATAGGTTGTCGGATAGCCTCCTAGCGTGGTAGTAGCAGAACTTGCACATAGCAGCAAAAGGAGCAGTAATCGAGATGAAGCATAAAGAAGGGTGTGTCCTTAGCTCAAAGCTCGAGGACTTCTTTTATAGGTGATGATCAGTCGACTGATCCCCCATTTCGTTGACTGATCCTTTCAGTTGATCGATCCTCCTATCCACCAACTAAACATCGCTCCCTTCCTTCTTTGTTCTGATCCAATCTGTCTGATCCCGAAAATCATGCTTGTTTGGTCGACTGATTCATCTGATTAGTCGACGAAACCCAAAGCTTCCTCTCCTATGTGATTTGATCTGATTGCTGTCATTTCCAAATGTGTATCGGTCGATTGATATAGCTTATCCGTCGACTGATCCCAGTAAATTTTTTTTTGAGTTGATTATGTCTGATCTCTGCGCCATGCTGGCATCGATCGGTCAACTGATCCCTTGGATTCATCGATTGATAAAACTTTCACCATGTTTTGTTGAACTTCGACTGAGTCACTACATGGCTGGTTTGATCGGTCGATAAAACCTCCTGTTTGGTCGACTAAACAAACTTTTAACCAGAACTTTGTTTTATTTATGAAATAAAGTTAGCACAGGTAATGATAATAGTAGTCCTGCAAAACAAAGGTTAGACCAATATAAGTATGTATGAATGTGATAGTTCAGATTGTCTTGATCTCAACCTAGAAATCTTCGTTAGTTTTTTCAGTTGGATTAGTGGCTAGGGTCTGTCCCTACTGGGATACGACCTCACTGCATTGACTCTAGGTGCTTACCTTACTCACCTACCAAACATCGGGTCCTCCAGACCTGTTTGGACTTTGTTGCTCAGTATTTGATCGACCTGATCCACTAAGAATTTCCTGCATCACTAAGTTAGCACAATAGCAATAGTAATGCAAAATAGTGTTGATGGACCTAGAGAGCTCGAAATGACATGAAACTAGTTCATATGTATTTGTCTAATTTTCTTGATTATATTCATGCCCTCAAACATCATATTTACCCAATAATTTTTTATCAGTGATTTTTTGACATCAAATTGACTCTAACATATATGTTCAATAAATAACTCTTTTTAGTCATTTGAAATACATTTAATTGACTTAGCTATTTAAAAAAATTATTGGGTAAAATTGATATTTGAGGACATGGATATAATCAGGAGAACTATACCAATGCATAGAACTAGTTTCATATCATTCTGAGCTCTCTAGGTCCATCAACTGGGTGTAACATTTTTTTTATTTTTTTAATAAATTTTGCGACAAATCTGCGGATTCATCACATAATGGAATAAAAAATATAAAATAAAAAAGGAATGATTTTATTTTATATTTTTTATTCCCTTCTGTGACGAATCATTGGATTCGTCGTAGATCGACAAATGTTTAGGTTTTTCACTGAATATCTTTTTCGACGCAAATCAACGACGAAAAGTCATTTTCATCGCTGATTGGCAACATATCTTGTGACAAAATCATTTTCATTACCAACTGGTGACAAAAAATATTCATTGCGAATTTCGTTGCTGATATGCGACGAATTCTAGTTTCGTCGCTAAATTCATTGCAAATTTGCAACAAATATTTTTCATCCTAAACGTCGCTAAATCAATAGTTTTTTATAGTGCAACCTAGGCAGTCAGAGGCTCTGAATGGCCATTACTCGGCCATTCAATGCTCCAAGGACCAAAGCACCTATATAAGGAGGCTACAACTTTGACAGAATATACAGAAGTAGAGAAATAGTGAGCAGAGACTCCATCAACCTCCATCCTCCATAATCTCCAATTCCCCGCTGTGTTGTTCACTCGACTACTCTTCTATGAAAGCATTCGGGTACAATCTCAGTTCATCATGAACAACTAGTGCTTTGTGATAATGGTCGAGCTATTGTATCCTAGAAAATAAACATCCAACATAACCTTGAAGCACCATTGGAGGGGATCAAAATGTTTTAAAAAAATTATGTCGAACACATGCCTCAACATCTCTCCTTTTCCCACTTGGACTCCACCCCACTTAGTCCCCTCAATTCAATACTCGAGCAACACTCAGCTCAGTCTTGGCACTCGGGTGACCCACTTAGGCTTGGGCAGCACTTGGGACTCAACTCAGGTGGCTTGAGCCGCTCGAATCACTCGACACTCGAGCATCTGAGTACTCAAGTCGCTTGATACTTGTCCCAATCGGCACTCATGTTAGTCAAGCATCCAAGTACCTTGTCATGACTTGCCTTGAGCTCTCAGTGATTTTGTCATAACTTGTAGTAGCCAAGCCTTGAAGTGTCCTATCCCTAGCCATGTCTTGCGGTGGCCTGACCAAGAGCATGAGCTCATGATGACTTGGTCATAGCGGCAAGTTTGCGGCAATTTGGCCCCAAACGCGAGCTTATCCAACAAGCTCACTGGTTGTCAGGCTACTTGTTGGCTAGAATTAAAGGAGGTTGGATGGTTGGAATTGGTACCGGAGGATGATTGGAGAAAGGAACAAGGTGATTGTTGGTTGGATGAATTTGGCATCAGGAGGAAGGAAAGTCTAATCCACCTTATTTCAAACAAATGAGAAATGAATGAAAACTCATATATGAAAGGATTTACAATCCATCTTTCCTTTCATTTTAGACCAAGTAAATGAAGGAAATAATCTTGATTCTCATGCAATGCATCCTTTCCTTCATTTGTTTTCTAAAATAAACAATACATAAGTGAAACTTGAAGAGATTGAAGGCTATATAAACGGTACTAAGGGGGCATTTGAATAATGAAAGAAATATTAATTGTAATTTAAGCCTTGTTCTCTTGCATTCTTTTTAGCCTTTCCTCTAAATTCATTGTTAAGATCACGTTGTAAGAAGTTTCTCTATCTCTAAAGGTAATCAGTGAAGAAAAAAGATAATGGGGTTTTAGGAGAAATTCATCAAGTCATTTGTTATGGAGTAGAAATAAGGGTTCCAAATCACGTTACATGCTTGTATTAATAATTGGTATGCATTGATTTTTTATGTTTTTGTTTCCGTTGCATAAACTTATTTCATTGACCTTACTAAAGTAATAATAAGAGTAGTATAAGTTATATTTACAAGTCAATCTCTATTCACCCTCTCTAACTATACGATCATCCATTCACGTTGGTCCCAACTATTGGAAGTCTAAACCAAATTATATACTTGGAAGTCTAAACCAAATTATATACTTGGAAGACTAAACCAAATTGCATTGTTGAAACTCAAAACCAAATTGCTTTGGTCTTTATCAAGTCCAGTTTGATTGAATTATGTAGTGACTAATTAAGTTATCATCATTGTCAAGTACATGCATTTAATTAGAAATATGTGATAATGTGTTTAATGTAGGAAGATCCAAATTGTTCTTTGGACTTCATTTGTCATGGCTATATAAGTCAAATTGTGACATGAAAAAAATATATTGAGAGAAAAAGTTAAAAATCTTCCCTAGCTATATTCCACCTCTAAATATATTGTTACACTCCTCTTCTATCAAATATCATATCTTCTCCCCCTTCACAACATTTGTAGGATCGGGTGGACCGACTAGAGGAGATGAATAGCGTGCAAATTGAAATTGAAAATCTCTTGCTTTCTACTTAGCAAGGACACACTATAAGTTAAATATAAATAACATAAAAGAAATAAGGGACTTTGAATTTATTTGGTTTACAACCGGGGAGGTTGTTAATCCAAGACAATGATAGCTCACTAAAGATGTTTCTTCTTCGACAACAAATCGGAGACGGAGAAGCCCCTTACACCATTTGAAAGCACGAACAGTAAATATGAATTTAGAAATGAAATACAGAGTGTATTGTCCTTTCTTTGAGCTTAAGGCATCTTTTTATAGCCTCTGGTCAAAGTGACTGTTATTTTGATGTGGACCATCTGAGGCGCCTCGGTTGATTGGGTGCGCCTCCAACAAGGAAAATTTTATTCTCTTCGTAATGTTGCTCTGGCTGATCTAGCAGATTGGGGGCGTCTTGAATCATATGAGATGCCTAGTGTAAAATATGGAAAAATTCAAATTAAACCTTAAAAATATGAAATAAAATAGAGAAAAAAAATTTCTGGGATCTATTTGGATACCTATGGGGTAGTTTTTGGCGTTATTAAGAATAATAAAGGGGTAAATTGAAATAAACTTTGTTTGGGTTAATTGAGCCCTAAGTTTTGAATTATAAATGGGAAAACACTATTTGGTTTCTCCTCACTTGATTTTTCCCCGAAACCCATTGCCCGAACCATCGCCGAACACCCTTCTCTTCACTCGACTTTTGCTCGAGCCGTCCCCGAGAAATCGCCAAACCCATCGCCACATTTCTTCTCCGATCGCGATGATTGTCAATTTCAAGGGCTGCCATTGCCGAGGTTCTTCTTCTCGATCCCGAGCCCTCTCTTCTCTCGATTCTCCTTCGCTCTGGTCTCATCGCCGCGCCAGTCATCGGTGAGTGTGGGCCGTCAAAGTAGCCCAGATTTGGCCAGATCCGGAGCCAGAGGTGATCAGAGAGAACAAGGACCATTTCCCTTTCTCTGATTGAGCTCAGCTTTCTATCCCTCTTCTCACACCGTCTCTCGACGCTAGTGACCGGAAGTTGGGGGTAGGTTAACACTGTTCTAGTTTGATTCTATTGATTTGATTCGTTTGCTTATGGTTCAATTGGTTGTAGGTCTCAGATTTGGGCTGTGGAGGTAATCGGATTGAATTTTTGGAATCTGACCGTGAGCTGATAATTGGAGGTTGGGGCTGATCCTCATATATTAGGTAATATTTGAGCTCTGTTGTGCTTTAAATCGGGTTATATGATTACTACCTTGATGAATTGGGGATATGGATGAATTAGTTTGATTGATATTGG
>JBBUKS010000117.1:8296771-8307445 GCA_038050645.1 Hedychium gardnerianum
ACAGACCGAGAGAGAAACAAGCCCAGGCAGATCAAAAAAGAGCAAAATTCTTTCAGCCAGAAGGGGATCACTTAACATTGCTTGCTGTATACGAAGCGTGGAAAGCTAAAAACTTTTCAGGGCCTTGGTGCTTTGAGAATTTTGTGCAGTCCCGTTCGCTTAGGAGAGCTCAGGATGTGAGGAAACAACTTCTTACTATCATGGACAGGTATGCCATTCATTATCTAACAAACTTGTATGCCATTTCTATCACATTCTTTGCTAATTCACCACTAAATGTCTAATTTTCATTGTTTTTTACTACTACCATTACATTATATTTGTCAAAATTGGCACATCCCTCCCATGAGAATTAGAGAAATCTAGATCTTTTTGAGAGAAGAATCTGATCTCTGACACTGATGCAGTCGATGTAATTGAATTCCATGTGATTGATTGGGACATCGAAGCAATTAGTGTCGTGGAATTCCATGTGATTGATTGGAGGCAGCCATTTCATTGACTGGCTTCAATATAGAAGAGTAAAAGCTTTTAGAAAGACCCTTTGCCTTAGTTTACATGGTTTTCCTTCATGGATCAACTCTTTTGCAATCTGCAAATGATTTGTTACGAGGTCTTCACTAAATATATGTCATAAACTACATTTTGATTTAAGCTTGCAACTCATGATCGACCAGTTAGAGTCTGAATAGTCTATGCAAACAGTCATTTGAGAAAGCCATTATTCGTATAATACTAGATGTAAATATTTTCGGTTTCTATTGTCCTTGTCAAATTGTGATATTGTTCACACCTTGATGTTGCTTGTCATTGCCAAAATTTTAACTGATAATTTACCTCACATTTCAGATATAAACTTGACGTCATTAGTTCTCAAAAAAAATTCACAAAGATAAGGAAGGCGGTCGCAGCGGGTTGCTTCTTTCAGATAGCAAGGAAGGACCCTCAAGAAGGCTACAGGACGCTAGTCGAAAACAAACCTGTGTACATCCATCCCAGCAGTGCTCTATTTCAAAGGCAACCAGACTGGGTGATCTATCATGAGCTCGTCATGACAACTAAGGAATACATGAGGGAAGTTACGGTCATCGACCCCAAGTGGTTGGTGGAATTAGCTCCAAGATTTTACAAGACTTCAGATCCATCAAAGATGAGTAAACGTAAGCGGCAGGAGCATATCGAGCCGCTCTACGACCGATATCACGAGCCTAACTCGTGGCGATTGAGCAAGCGCCGAGCTTGAGGCTGACTTTGGCAATTTCTACCATCTTGTCTTCTAGTTTTAGAAATTTTTTGGTTTCATTTTGTAATGTGAGCTATGGAGCTGAAGTTCTAGCTTTTTTTTTTTTTTTTGATAATCTTCTTTGGCTTTCCCTACACAACTGCGATGCTGTATTTAGTGAAGTAGTAGCTATGGACTGATTGGTTAACGCTACATATGACACGAATTCTATTCCAAGAAAGATATTTGAAATTTTTGTCAGTAGATTGCTATAATTTACACAAATGATGAATCACTCTTTATAATGATAAATTACACAACAAAAAGAGAGGAATAACTGTTTACACGGATGATACATTATACAACGACAATGACAAAAAGTAATGAATCATGCTTTACAAGTATCTTCTCATCAACATATACTCACTTCTTATCAACAAAAGAATACATAATCTGCAAATAAGCAGTTTCAAATTAATCAAACTAAAACTGCCAGGAGCGGGCAGAGAATAATTAGTCAAGGGATTACCAAAAGGGTTGGATGAGAAAGCTTGAGGATGAGCGAATGAAAGCCATTTGAAGATTAGTACCATATATACTAAATGTTCAAAATTTCATCACTGCATCCAAGGTCCACACTGCATCCAAGGTCCACACTAGCGAATCAAACTACATTTCACCAGTCTAATCTCGCTAGTGTGGACCTTGGATGCAGTGGTGAAATGTAGTTTGATTCGGCAAATGAATTAGTACCATATATACTTGTTCTCCATTGTTCCCGTGTTGCATCATCATACAAGCTCTCTAAGGAGTTTTTCAAATCCACCAGCCTGCTAACATACAAAGCCAAAAGATGTTACGAGCCAAATGAATGAAAGAATAAACAATGTGATTCCAAAGAAAAATATATCAATCACTTCACAATGAGAGTAAGAGGATACAGCTTCTAGGTTGCAACTTGCAATATTAGTTTCTGACATTCTATGAATATTAGAAGGAATTTTGTAAGATATCTGCGAAATAATAAGTAGAATGAAAATTAGAAAAGAAAAGGTTGAGAAATTTGATGATTTCTTTCTCTGCATTAAAACAGTGACTGAGTGGCTCACCACGTGCTCATTGCATGGCCCAGCTAGTCAGCTCCACCGCTGACCTCTGGGGCCGACCGACAAGGTTTCCAAGTTCTTGAGGAAGCACGATCTCGATCTCATCAAGTAAACTCCCATACTTTCTACGTCAACCCGGTCAACCCGGTAAGGGAATCAAAAAATTATTTTTGATATCATTTATTGATGGAAGCAAATACATATGTAACTCAAACAGTAGTGTATATACAAAATTTCCCACAAGTAATTCATTTGATATATGTTGCTGTGAGAGAGACGTCGCAGTTTTGCTAAACAAATGTTGTAGTGTAGCTGAATAAGATAAAAAAAACAATGGTTAAATAAAAATATTATTTTGTTGGTGTTCATTAGGAAGGAATTCGATAAAAACTTATATATTGAACCCCTTGAAACTTAAGAAGCAGCCATGCAACACAAGAAGCAACGTTATGGTAAACCAAACAAGTATAACGAATTTGAGTAAAAAGTAGGAGAGCGTCCATTTTTTTTTCTAATCATCAAATACGTTCATTTTGATTTATTTTTTTTATCAAAAGACATCCACCTCATTAACTCCCTGTCAAAGTTATCATCAATATCTTTGTTACAGACATTAAATATAATATCTAATAAATTTAACACGTTCAATAACATTCACGTTATAATAACTACGATTTATAATTACTATATTTATTATAATAGATATGATTTCATAACTATTATAATACGATATTATTATAACAATTAAAAAATCATAATTATGACCACTAAAAATGTACAACTACGAATAGTAGCAACTATGATTTAAATGACAGTTGTTATAATTATTTTAATTATAATAATTATGAAATCGTACTTTTTATTTTATTTATATAGTTATCTGATTATATTGGGATTTAATATGTGTGTCAGAAATAAACAGTATATGAAAGGCTATTTGTGTCATTTACTTTACAGGAGAATTGATAAGGTGGAGCATTTTTGATAAAATAAAATTAAAATGGAGCACTTTGATGATTCGAAAAAAAAGTAGGCATCCTTTCAATTTCCCCCCATATAATGTTATATTCTTAACTCAATAACACTTTGATAAATATATATTCATTTTATAGGACCTACATAATTATTCAGTGACACATAAATAATTATTTAATAGTATCAAAATAATGATATAATAATTAGATCATTTAATAAATAATTAAGAGATTTAAAATTTAAATTTTAACGGTGATTATTGTAGGAGATTTTTTTCTTTGATGAAAAATAAATATAAAAATATTAGTCATCTGAATAAATTTTTATTAATACTTTTCGATGAATTTTTTTTTTGTGAATTTGGATTGATTAATTTATTTTTTTATTACCATTATGATAAGTTTTTTAAATTTAAAAATATTAAGTTGATGAGTTTTTTTATTACGAGTGTTTTTAATTTATTTTGATGATTAATAAAAATATTTTATGAGATTATATCGATCATCTTTGTTTCTTTTGATGATCAATGATTTTTTTGTACGAATTTAGATCGATTATTTTTTAAGATTAATCTTAAATATATAATGTTAATTAAAAAATCAAAGTAAAAAAAAAGGAAAATTGCATGGTAGTCATGTTCAACTCTCATGTATGTTTTTTAAGAAACACACACGACGGCAGAACTCCCACAGTTGCATCTCTATACACTAAGCTTAGTCAAACTGGCTCCTCGTAAAAAAATCCAACGCAAAAAAAAAATTAAAAAAAACATTCAGTCAAGTTATCAAGTTCCTGTCACACTGGAAAATTCATCACAAGAAAGAAACAAAAAACAAAAAACAAAAAACAAAAAACATTTAGATCAAGTTCCTTGTATTAAGACATGAGCATTATTTTTATCATGTCAAATCACTAACATTAGAGAAAAAAATAAAGATAGTATTTATCAAGAAAAAATTCGAAAAACGTGTTTAAGTTGATATCTATATGTACTTAGACAAAAAAATACTAAATAAAATTGAATTAGTAATGATAAATTAAAATAAAATTTATTTTATATTAATATAATAGAAGATATAATTTAATGGTGGAAGAGAATTCACATATAATCAACTTCATTTAATGGAATAAGATTTTTATTGGTGTTGATATTGATGTTATTGTTAAATCACTTAAACTTAGAGGTATCAATGTGGATGAATCGAGTGGGTTCAGGTCAGATTGAAGATCCATTATTCAAAAAAAAATCTCAATCTGAATCCGACTCTGACCTAAACTTAAATTCAATTTGCAATCCTTAAACCTGAATCCGAAACCGAATAACTTGATCAACTCATCCAATCCGCCCAATCCGATTTTTATTATTATTATTATTTTTGTTTACTTTTATCCCAATATTTTATTTATATTATATCTTATTATTTATATACTTAAAATATTTTAATTTTTAAAATAAAATTTAATTTAATCCCAATAACTTCTAATTTTTAAATTTATGTCAATTCAAGTCAACTCGAGTCGACCCGAATTCAATCCAAAATTAAATCGACCCAAATTTTTTAATTTTAATCCAAAAACCCTCAATTCAAACTTGATTTTTTTAAAATAAACTTGAATCAAATTGACCTTTCTAATTTATTTTTGACACTCCTAACTCAACTTCTAATTAAGCTGCTCTGGAAGCATATCTTCAAAGGGACATCGCAGCCAGCTAAATTCTAGGGATAATCTGTCACAAAGAGATTAAGCTTCCAGCTAATCACAGATTGTTATCTCTAATGATCGACAATTTTTACAGAAGACTTGTCCAAGGTTTTAATAACTTGAAATGATTAAACTCCAAGCAAATTCAATGCACGCTGGAACCATTTAAGATATTCACAATTATTAAGCAATTACAATCAAAATTATGTTAACATTGATAAGAATTACTCAAATATTTTTAATATCAACTATGTAAATAATTATATTTTAAAAAAGACATTATAAAAAAAATATGAGAACCTTATTCATTGTCATATATAATACATCCATAGTTTCATAACATTAGAAGGATCAAGATAATTATTTTATATTTATTTTAATTTATAAAGTTTTCATCTTTATGTATCTTTCCTTCTCTCTTGATTTGTCATTCATTCATCCCGTCTTTCTATCGTAACCAAAGTCCTTAAAAAGGCTGCTTCTTGTTCGAGTCCGTCCTCGGCCATTTAATCTTGTTGCCTACGGACGAACGAGGAGCAGGAGCAAACCCTAGTCGTCGACCTACATGGACAGGCACCGCAACGAGCGCTTTGACGACCGCTTCGGAGACGGCGGTGGGAGGCGGCCGCCTTCTCGCTGGTCCTCCGGCAGTCCCACGGAGCGCCAACCACGCTATCCCAGGAGCGGCACCGGATCTGGCGGTGAGGGATTCGCTGGAGGAAATACCGGCGCAGGAGGACGCTACCATCCCTACCGTGAAATGCAAGACCTCCCTCCGCCTCCAGCTGCTGCTGGATTCCTTGGCGGAGATCCCGGGGCCTTCGGCCCGGCGCCGCCCGTCGGTGGCCCTATACGCGGATTCTCCGGTCGTGGTGGTTCGCCAGGTAAACCAAGATCTTAATTTCGCAGTTCGCTCTCGCTGTTTACTAGTTAGGGTTCATGAGAACGTTTGGTTCAATGGTTTTAAGGGTTTTTTCTTAGGGACTCATTGGCGGTTTCCAACTTTATCTGATCATTCCGTTCCTTCGTCAGACTTCCCCCCTCCTTTTTATATCTAACTGCGGAGCTAATAAGTCGTCTCCAGACGGTACCTCAACATAGATCCCTAAAGTCGAACTTGTAACTCCTGGGTTTCTTTTATACTACGGGAATGAGTGTGGGGAAGACGATGATGCGATCATGGCTCTAGTCTATAAATGAATATTCCACTTTTGCTTGTTATACCTTTTTGTACATAGTGAAGGGCTATTTCGGTCCTTGTTATTTAACCTGACAAGAATTGTCTTGTGTTCTTGCATATACAGAAGAACCACTCTGGTTGTGGAGCAATATGTTCAATGACTTTGTATTTTCAGTTTATGATCATCCCACCTCCACAACCTGCTAGGCGGGAATTACTGAGCCACAATTCAGTAGACGGTTAATACTAATTTAGTCAATCACATGTCTAGTACTTCAAAATTTGTTTGCATGTCTTAGTGGGAATGGTGCGATGCCACTTAGTTTGTCACTCGTCAATGTTTAGAAACCATCTGACTCTATAGCTCATCAGAAATGAATTCTAAGTTTTCCATCTGTTTTATTTTTTTTGATATCCTACTGCTACAACAGGGAAATCGAGCAGTGGATTTTTGTCTTAGAGCTTCTTGTACTGTGCCGATATCGATGTGATAAAGTTGAGACTGAGCTGGATTTTTGTTTTGTTCTAGAACATTTTTTTGCGGCTTGCATATGTTTTCTAAGATATTGCTAATTGGTTATATACCACTTTAATTGAAGTCGGACTATTGAAACAAGCTAGCATGCTTAGTGAATTTACCCTGATGATCATTCCAATGCATACTATGTCTTCCAGGTTCATGGGAATGTATAGAAGTACTTGGTTTTATTCTTCCATGGAGTTCAAATATCTGTTCGTCTGAAGTATTTCTTATATCTTTTATCCATGGGATATAAAATATTTGAGAGTTTCTACTCATGTTCTCCATTAGGCCAATTCTGTAATCAATTATCATATTTTATCATTTGAACATGTATATGAATTCCATCAGTTTTATTACATATGTATCTGTTTGTTACGCCCACATCAAACTTTCACTATTGAAGGGCTTGCCTTTGCTGTTAGATGATATATTTTACATAAATATTTCTTGCAAAAATTTAGTTTGGTAATTCAATAATGCAGTGGTGAGTCATGAGTTAAGTTTAATCGGAATTGGTATCTTGTATAAGTTGTTATGACTCTCAAGTTGAGTTTAAAATTGAAGTTGGATTGATTTTCAGATACTTTTCATACGTTTCATTGTGTATGTGTTCTACAACTCTGTTAATCATGAAATTTTAGATTTTCCTATAAATAACAAAGCATGATGGTATTGATAGGTTTAACCTTGAATGATCTTGTGATGTTGATTTTTTCCCCTTTCAATTGCCATGAGAGTAATATAGTTTGCCCTTCCTAATTGCACAGTTTGATTATTGCATAACTTTTTTTATCATTTTATAATCACTATGTAGATCGCACTGGTGGAAATAAATTTGCCAAGCTTTTTATTGGTGCAGTTCCAAGGACAGCAACCGAAGAAGATGTAAGTGACTATTGCTACATTTACTGGTTTTTTTTTTACCATCTTTACTCTTCACATTTTCGCCGATCCCACTTAGTGGGATAAAACTTGGTTGTTGTTGTTATCTTTATTCTTCACATTTGTCGTCATTTTATCTCTTATCATCCCCATTTTTAAAACAGTTGTTATCTATATTTTGGTATTACTTGCACTTGATGGGTTTCTCATTTGGCAATGATTCGTAAGTTTCAGTGTCTGGTTTAGATAGTCCTTACCTTTTCTTAGACTTAGAATTAAACATTAATAACAGCAATATTAACTAGCTGGTTATTACATTGGAAATCTACCTCATTCGAAATGTGCAATTTAGTTCTCCAAATATGTTCCAATATCTGTGCAAAACTGTTATCTCAATGGTATAAAATAACTGAGACTTGAGACGCGAAATTGTGTTTGTCGATTTCTTTTTCTAGGGCTTTCATCAAGTACCAGATGATAGTTTCTATGGATTTTCAATGAGCTATAGACGATATTAATCATAGTTTCTGACTAGGATTTGACATTTGCTCTATTTTGCATGGTAACACGGTTTCAGAACTTTTAATAGTGTGATAATTTTAATATAAAATATTTGTTTTTTAGATTCGTCCATTGTTTGAGGAGCATGGATCGAAGTGGCATTTATAAAGGATGGGAAAACAGGAGAGCAACAAGGTATTTTCAAATTTATTTTGTGTTTATATTTATTATCAACTCATTCTTTTCCAGTTTCCTGAGAATAAGCTGTGAACAATCTGGCCATCTCTCCTAACATTTTTTATTTTTGGAGCTGTTGCCACTTGTTATCCTTTTTTTTTGGCATGGTTCCTTCTTTTGTTATTTTTCTAGTACAAGATGAAGAAAATACCAAGACCATTGATGGCTTATTGACTTCTAAGTTTTGCTGTCAAGTACTGTGATGTGGCAGTATCAGTTGATGCCTTGATGCGGCAGCATTTTGTGAGTTGTGATAAACAAGCCATCATATTTGGTTCATTTAAGTTTAGATTCAGGATGATGTCAGTGTTCAGTTCTGGAATTGCTGTACTACAAGTAACATGATGCAATTATGCAGCTTATGCGTGCTTTCAAACTGTTCTAAGATATGCATATCCATTATGACCTATTCATTTGAAAAACAATCATGCTTTGTGAATTTTGAAGTTGTACCTCTGTCGTTGGATATATGTCTAGATGCTCTTTGACCACCTGTTTGATATGGTCTGTTGGATTGGGTCGGTAGCTTGGATTTTTGACTTTATTGTTCACTCTCGTGTGAAAGCTGAAGCCATCCCACAATTCTTGGAGGATGTTTCTCCTTTATTGGCTATACTAGCATGAGCAAATGAAATGAGTGGCATAGGATTCCAAACTTTCATCCTAGTGCATGCTGTGTGCATCTGTAACTTTCACCTTGCCATCAATAATTGTGGAATAGTCATGATTCTGAAGCGAATAATTGATTTGTTTTTTTTCTTCTCATTCTTCCTTACGAGTAAATGGAGCCTTCTTCAAAATTTTATCTTTTGAGATTCATATTTCTGGTGGTGCAGAATGTGGTTGTGTTTCTTAGTTTGCAAATGAATTGATTCTTATCACACTGAATTACAAGAAAAATCAATTTTATTGAAGTATGACTTTTGGTTTGTCTCTGTTCGTGTAATCAAACTGCAATTTCAATTTTGCTGAATGATGTTTGCTAATTTCGTTTAAATTGCATGTGTTGATAATATGAGCAATGGTTGTTTCTATGGCACCATTTTAATAAATTGGACTAAAATTTTGATATATGTGTTTGCCTGGTGGCCTTTCACTCTTAATACTTATTGCTCAGCTCTTCGCAATTCTGAGTTTTTGCATTGTAATATTTGTATATCATATGGCCTCTTGAGAGCTCTGTTGATGTCAGAAAAAATTGTGATATCAAGTGCTGATGTAAACAAGATCATGTGGTACATTGTTCATCTTTGTTGTGGTAGATGGGCATGATCTTTTATTGATACGATTTAATTTGCTAAAGTTGAGTTCCATCCTGGATGCTAAAAAATACTTTAGATAGTTCTTGGAATTATTACACACTGCAGTTTTGCATAACTATCAGTTCTTCCATGTCCAAAATCTATTAATTCTATTTTGTTCTTCTATATGCTATATTCCTTCAACTGTGACTCATCTGGTGGCTTGTTGATTTATGTGGTGCTTAGTTATTCTTGTTTAGCTATTTTGCAGTTTTACTTTGGCAGCAGTGGTTGTCTCATAAATTTTATAAAGGATAGTGATTTGCTTGTATGTTCATTTGTTTTTTTGCTCATACCTCTGCTTTTGCTCATATTGATTATAGTATGTGCGTTGTGGTGTTTCAAATCTTCATCGACTTTAAGTGTATGCCTACATCACACAGATTACAAAAATTGATTTGCTATTGTTCATAATTAGTTGAGATTTGTTTGCCAATTTCATTCTATTTATAGTGTTGTAGTTTGTTTGTTAAGGAAACTTTGATTGATGTTAAATATCTTATTTTGTGCGCCCTGTGTTCAATTGTTCAACCTATGTTCTATCAACATTATTGAATGAGCAAGATAGCCTACGTGGTACATGTGGATTATAGTTGATGTCTATGAGATGGTTCTTTTCAGTTAATAAATCTGTTACTTCTCTGGATTGTGTAGTTTGCATTTATCTTGTTAGACGGGATTCTACTGCATCCCTTATTAGGTGTGTCTCAATTGTATACGCTTCTACCAATGATTCAAAAGTAAATATTAAAAAAGACAGCCAAATTGACGAAGCTCTGGCCAACAGGCCTGAGGAAAATTTAAAAGTGAATACTATGAGATGAAAATTCTTTAGTGATGTTTTGCAATATATCTACACTCTTAAGTGCCCTAGCTTTTATATAGGGAAGGCAAAGGACTACTAATGATTCTCGAATGGTACTAGAGCTATCATAACTAGAATAAGTAGTGAGAGTATGTCACCAAATTGAAGCAGTGACATATCTAAAAAAAAAAAAAAAAAAATGATTAACCAGGTCGTAACGACGGACCTGGGGTGACCG
>JBBUKS010000117.1:8307545-8362579 GCA_038050645.1 Hedychium gardnerianum
ATGCTAGTCTCAACGCATTAACATTGTCCATGAATATTAATGCTTGACTAGGAATGATTAAGAGTAGTGTTCTCTATGTCATCTCACTATCGATTCAACCAATCGATTGATATAGATGAGAATCATCTACTCAAGGACATTATTATACTTAATTATTTGACACCAATACAAAGTAAGTATAATAAACAAAAATATGCCTTTATTAATACAAAAATATAATACAATGAGTCTTTTAGTCAACCATCACATGATTAACTCTAGGACTTCTACTAACACTAATCATAGATTTCAATCTATTTTTCTCTCAACTCAAATTACAACTGATTGATCTGAAAGTTGAGAATGCCATTATATTATATGCTTTCTAGTAAATGCCACCATCTTGACATTTTCAACTCTGGTACATTAAATTTTAGTTCATAGTGTTTTCTAAAAGTCAAACTCTATCAGACAATATTCAAATCATTAAAAATTATTGTTTCAATAAAAATGGGGGTGGGGTGAGGGGATGAATGGCAACGCCACGACTATCTCTCTTTAACATAAATATATATATATTTTTCGTCTCTCGATATAAAATTTCTAACTCCGTTCTTAGTTGATGTAACAAAGAGGAGTGTACCTTCGAGAAGTCTTAGCTGATCAAATGGGGTGCATTAAGACTTGGCAACTCCTAGTTCATCCCTTGGTTTGATCTTTTACATCCTTCTCAACTTCCTGAGAAACCATGAAAATGAATCAAACTTTTTCTTTCTTGAACAAAAGAATTAAAAATTTTAAAGAGCAAAATGAATAGCTTAATGACAAAGGAATACAAAAAAAGTGATCGACAGATCATAAATTTTAAACCCTACAAATGAGCATCAAAGCCAACTTTAGGATGCAATTACAATACTACACTATGTTTCTTAGGAGGAGAGAACAACCAAGGAACAAAAATCAAGAAAAATAATTAAAAGAGAAAGAATTAGGAAAGATTTCACTAGTTTATATTTCTTTGAGGGGAAAGATAATTAATCAGTAACTCAAGGATAAGAGAACTACTTGAGCCGGTTGAAAGGTAACTTTCACATCCATTTGTTAAAGGGGAGGGAATCCAATCCCATAGAATCTATCTCAATTTTTTTTTGTTAGACCCATAACTAAAAAAACCCTACTTTCTTATGATTATGAAATTTATTCGAATATGAAATCCAATTCTGAAAATAAAATATATCATTATTTTTTACAATCCAAATCTTCAAAACATTTCAAAATTGAGAAATCCGTTAGCAGCATGTGACAAAGAGATCAACATATCAGCGTCTCCTGTCCTTGTAGATCCTGTGTTTGTTCCTTCTTCTTCCGAGAAGGCCGACCAATACACCCCTGATAAGAGGCTCGATGATCTCGCTCCTCTTTCCCTAGGCCATTTCGCGGAACACACAAACCCTTAGTGCAGTGGAAGGCAACCAAGTATCGGGCATTTATCACGCCGAAAGCCTCATCCTACTCAGAGCCGGAGGCATTTGTTCCTAACCTCCGATCGGGGGTTGGCGATGGGGGCTCAGCAGAAGAGCCACATGACATTCCTCCACCAACCCATGCCGCCATACTTGAAAGACTTCATATCGTCTTGTCTGAAGAAGATTTTGCCTCGATTGACTGACCTCACCTTGCTCTCTTTGAGATGAGTCCATTATCTATAAAAGGGCCTTGTACCTTCCCTCCCGAGGTAGATTCTCCAACTTCTATAAGCCCATGTATCATTCTGCCAGGGTGGGTCCCTCAACCATTGCGGGACCTCATATCATCTCACCAGAGGTGATCGCGGGACCTTGTATCATCTCGCCAGAGGTGCAGTTCCCAGCTATGAGATTATATTTTGAGCCGGCAAACCTAGATAAGCTGGTCATCCCTTCTCCAATCCCTTCGTGTAAAGGAACTGGCTCGGTCGAGCCCTCCCCTCTCCGCGGGATGAGGTAATCTGATCTCCAAAAAATATCTTGTGCTTGGATTGCATGAAGCGGAGGGTCATCTTCAGGGCGGAGATCCTACCCAAGTGGCCATCTGTGCTCAGTTGCAGAGCCAAGTAGCCAATTTAGAGGAGCGATTGAAAGCGACCACAATTCAAGTGACCTAGGAAACCCTTCGAGGAAATAAGCTTCATTAGGAGTGAGATCAACTCACTCGGGATATGAAAATCCTTAGGGCGGGTTGGAAAGTAGCTCAAGTAGAAACGTCACTCACAATAACAAAGGTAAAGACTTTTGAAGATTAATCCCGTAAGGAAGAACGGTCTAAGGAGATAGCATTGAAGTAGTCAGTTGACTCCCTTTGTCATGAAGTCAAGTTGAAGAAGATTATTAAAGATCTGATGGCCACCCAGGTTTAGGAACAAGCTCACTCGTCTGCAAGGAAGAAAGGCTGAATGCAAGAGTAGGGGACCTAACTGTTGATCAGCTCCTCGCTCTTGCTTAGCTCAGATATGAAGTCATCCAAGGATTTATAATGGGAATCTCATACCCTTGAGATTACCTTTATGGTTGTAAAAATCTTTTTACCATCTTTCTTAAGAAATTGATGTTCCTCCTGAATGTTGTTTAATGAATATAGATTTCTGAGTGACATAAGATTAATTGACAATCAAAACTAGAAAATTTAAACATCCAAAGGGCTACATCCAAACATATTATTCTATCGGTAAAATATATCATTCCCTTAGTCAAAAAAAATGATCAGGACTAGTCCTAAGGAAAGTTTCATATTTAATCACAATGTATGCTTCTTCCATAGGTCGAATTTTAAATCTTCCTTTTTTGATCAGCCCGAATCATTTTAATGTAGCATTTTTGGGCTGCTTATTGATCCCTTGTACTTCACCCACTTCATTTCCCATCGAGAAATTGATCTTTTGATGATACAGGGAGACTATTACTTGTAAGGCACTAAGAGTCGGTATGCCTAATATAATATTATAGGTAGAAACAACATCCATTATAGTGAAGGTAGTCAAAATAGTTCGCCGGTGTGGCTCCATCTCTAAAGAAAGTGGGAGTTTAATTTGACCGAGAGGTTGAATAACATGTCCTGAAAACGCAAACAAGGAAGTATTAACGTTCTGCAGGTCCTTCATGCTTATCTCCATCTACTCCAAAGTTGTATAAAAGAAGATGTTGATGGAACTGCTAGCATCGATGAAGACTCCAGCCACCTCAAAGTTGGCGATTGTAGCTTGAATCACCAAGACATCATTATGGGAGGTTGAGACATCCTCCAAATCTTTTGGCCCAAAAATCAACACGGACCCAATCTCCATATCGGATCCCTAACAAAAAAATATTACTCTTGATTATACCTTTTGCGGGCTCAATTGGAATCATCATCTGTGGCCCCTCTTAAAATCATGTTGATGACTCCTCGAACCGGTTGATTACCAAGGGCGGGAGCTTCATGTTGGGGCTCTGGTGCCAGTGGATTTAGCCTAGGAAAAGAAGACTCTGGGGCACCTGGATGGCTTGGCCGTGGGGGGTATCGAGGAGGAGGTCTAGGTTGGAATGATGCCAGAGTTGTGAGCAAGACCCTCACTTGAGGACTAAGCCCCATAGCGCGTTCTAGGTCCTTTTCTAAACCACAATAGCTATCAGTAGTGTGTCTGTATTCATGATGAAAGGCACAATAAACATCAATTTGAGGTCGTCTCGGAGCTCGTTCAAAGCCGAATGGCCTTCTCAAAAGCTGATGTTCTTCACAAATTTGCATCGTCCTCTCCTTAAGTATCTGTAAGGGTGCAGGGAGGGTAGCGCAGTTGGATTGGCCGTGGAAGAGGCCGAGGCTCTGGATGATGTTCGGGGATTTCTGCCTGTCGGGTCCCCCTTGATACTTGTCGAGCTCTTTGGGCTTCTTCCATATTGATGTATTTCTCAGCCCGAGCGAGAAGTTCATCGTAGTCGTGTGGTGGTTTCTTTGACAAGGAACGAAAGAAATCTCCCTCCTTCAACCCTTGGGCCAAGGCGCCCGTCAAACTCTTGGGTACGACCGAAGGAATATCCAAAGTAGCCCGGGTGAATCTCTGCATGTAGGCATTCAAGGATTCCTATGATTTTTTGCTTGAGATTAAATAGATTGAGAGGAGAGGAGTAGGTGAGTACCTTTTCGAGCTAGAGAAATAATGTAAGAATAACGTGGTGAAATCATTAAAAGACTGTATGAATTATGCCTTGAGAGTATTGAACCATTATTGAGCGGGTTCAATAACATTTGACTCCCTTGATATATTGATGAGGAGAGCTGCATTCTCAAAGTGGCAAAGGTGCTCCTCTGGATCGACAATGTCGTTGTACTTGATAGAAATTTATGACAATAAGCGAAAAATGAAGCACAAAAAAAAAACTTTTCAACACACACAGATTTACATGGAAAACCCCTTGACAGGGGAAAAAATCACGGGAAGAGAGAAAAGAATATTTCACTATCGAACAACTTTGGTACAACTTACAAGGAGAAGGTAGAACAACGCACAAAAGGAAAACTCCTTATTTTCTGTACCCTAAAAATACACTTTATAAGTAAAGCGTAAATATGGATTGGAAAAACCAGATCAGTTTAATGGGTTGTTAATCCGTAATGTCGCACAACGAAACTTTCTGGTCGATCCAAAATAGAATTCGGGTCACCAAACTCTAACAATCTCCACCTTGAAACGAATTCCAATTTTCGATAAGAAAACACAAACTCTTCATCTCTTCCAAAGAAAACCTCTTATGGGCAAAACTCAACAATGAAGACCAACCAAATTCAAGCAATGCTCAAACTTGGCAAAAAGGGAGTGACTTGGTTATCATATCAGCAGGATTATCGTGCGTACTAACTTTGCTCACAACAATATTACCACGAGCAATCATATCACACACAAAATGATATCGCATATCAATATGTTGCATCCTCTCATGAAACATCTGATCTTTCATGAGAAAAATAGCACTCTGACTATCACAAAAAATTATAGTAGTTTGTAAGTCTTCACTGAGTTCACCAAATAGACCCTTCAACCAAATTGCTTCTTTACAAGCTTCTGTAATGGCCATGTATTCAGCCTCTGTAGTTGATAATGCAACGGTAGCCTTCCAGATAATAGCACAACCACTAATACTAAAAATATATCCAATGAGTGATCTTCTCTTATCAAGATCTCCAACAAAATCAGAATCCACATAACCGACAGCTCCATCTCTAGTTGTCCAAACTGTAAGCAAACATCAGTAGAACCACGCAAGTATCTGAAAATCCACTGAACTGCTTTCTAGTGTTCCTTACCAGGGTTTGCCATATATCTACTAACAACACTCACTGCATGTGGTAAATCAGGGCGTGTACAAATCATGACATACATAAGGGAACCAACCGCATTAGAATATGGAACTCGTGACATATAATCAATATCAATATCTGACTGTGGTGATAAGGTAGATGAAAGTCTAAAATGACCAACTAACAGAGTACTTATAGGCTTGACATTCTACATATTAAACCTGTTGAGGACTTTCTCAATGTACCCTTTTTGACTTAGGTACAATTTATCCGCTGATTGATCTTTCACAATCTCCATTCCAAGTATCTTTTTTGTTGCACCCAAATCTTTCATCTCAAATTCTCTGCTAAGTTGAGCTTTCACCTTTCCGACATCTCTCTGATATTTTGCTGCAATCAATATATCATCAACGTATAAGAGTAGATAAACAAATGATCAATCGCCACTCACTTTGAAATATACACAACTATCTTTACTGCTTCTCCTGAAGTCATGAGTAGTCATAAATGTATTAAATCTCTTATACCACTGCCTCTATAACTGCTTCAAACCATAAAGTGACTTTTTCAGCTGACAAATGCAATCCTTCTTTCCTAAAACTATAAAACCTTCTAGTTGTTGCATATAAATATCTTCTTCAAGTTCTCTGTGCAGGAACGTGATTTTCACATCTAATTGCTCAAGCTCAAGTCATGCAATGCCACGAAACCAAGTAAAGTTCGAATGGAACTGTGTTTCACAACTGGAGAGGATACATCAGTAAAATCAACACCAAGAGTTTGATTGTAGCCCTTTGCAACAAACCTTGCCTTGTACTTTGCTTCTTCAACTCCCAATGTACCTTCTTTTCTCTTATACATCCACTTGCACCGAACAACCTTCTTACCCTTAGATAGTTTCACTAGGTTTCATGTGTTATTCATGTGAAGCAATTTCATCTTCTCCTGCATCGCTATCATCCATTTACTAGAGGCATCGCAGCTAACTACTTCTGAGAACGTTGCAAGTTTCTCATTGGAATCAATATCTTCAGCTACATTTAGGGCATAAGCAACTAAATCAGCCTCTGCAGATCTCTGAGGAGGCCTAATATCTCTACAAGGTCTATCTTTCGCAATGGAATATTATGGAGATGCTTATAAGGAGCTACTAGTATCTACTAAATCTGAGTTAGACTCCAGAGTAGACTCTTCATATTAGGGATGTGCCTTACATCACCTAGTGCTCGAACAACTCTATCAAACATTTTAATTCTGACTGTTCCAATACTTGCAATTATACAAGATGTATTATTACCCATCAAAACGACACCTTTAGAATCAGTTTCATATATTGAAAACCAGTCCCGATTGGGACACATGAAACGTATAGCCAAAATCAAGAATTCACTCGTCGCTCTATTTAGAATCACCATCAGACGCAACTAGAAGTTCCCCATCACTGTGATCTTCAACAACATCAGCTTCGGCAAATTTCTCTGGTTGTTTTCCCTTTTGATTTTCGCCAGCCTTCTTGTTCTTATTCTGCAGCTTGTAACTGTAAGTATCCCGAGATAGTTTTGATGTGATCATCCGAGTTAAGTTAGGTCCTGTGTATTTTGATCTTTGTGTCTAAGTGTGTAGGAACTTAGGAACATGAGAAGTCGAGTGGAAGACGCAGCGAACAAGAGGTTGACACAGGAAGCGAGTCGACAGGCTCGGTGCATTCGAGGGATGAGAAGCTGCGGAGGAGTACACCGGTGGAGTCAGAAGAATGCGGTTCGAGGGATGCGAGGTGAGAAAGACGTGATCCGAGGAACGAGAAGCCGGGGAGGGTGCCTGCTTGAGGAGAAGGCTTGAGTTGGATTCAGGTGAGCTCAACTCTGGATGGCTGAACAATCACCCAAGGCAAGCGGAGCCTGGTCAACTCGGAAGCTGACCAGAGAAGACCCGAGGTGCCTTTATGTCTTGGAGGCGCCTCGGAAGAAGAGGCGCTTGAGGCGTCTCGATTGAGATAGAGGCACCCCGAGCGCCGACCTATGGAGGCGCCTCGGTGCGCTGGAGGCGCCTCGACCACCAATTGAATGGAGGCACCCCTAATAGTCGGAGGCGCCTTACCCGCAAGTTCAATGGAGGAACCCCGAAACAATGGAGGCACCCCGACCGAAGGAGTCGTAGTAGAAGATAAGATCTGGAAGTCATGTTAGTTCAACCGAGGCGCCCTCAACGCTTGGAGGCGCCCTCAGAGCTACCAGATCAGCAATGAATGAGTTTTGATCCTTTGGATGCGCCCCCTAAGTAATGGAGGCGCCTCCATGACTGTCACGTCAGTAAAACGGTCACTTCGACCATTTTATTATAAATAGAGGTTGTGTCCTCTAGTTTTGATATAACACACTTGCTTTAACTGCTTTAGCCTTTAATTCTTATACTTCAACGCTGTAAGAGACTACTTCGCTTAAAGGAGTTATTTAGTGGAGTTTTTCATCTGCCTTGGATTAACAACTACCTATGTTGTAACCAAGTAAACCTTTTTGTGCATCTTCTCTTTCTTTATGTTTTTTGTTTTTATTTAATTGATGTTTGTATCTTTGCTAGTAAGTTAGCAAGAAAAGTTTTAGTTTTATTTATAGGGCTATTCACCCCTTCTAGCCGGTTCAATCCGATCATTCAGTAACACTCTGTCATAATATGACCATTCTTCTTGCAATATCGACACGTTTTATCCTTATTACTTATGAATTTCGACCTGCCTTTGATATTTCCATTATAATTTCTTTCTTGCAGGATTCTTCTTGCAACAAGACCCTCACCTTTGGCCTCAGATCCATCGATCAATTTATCCATCTTCTTCTTAGAGAATAAAAGATCATAAACCTCATCCAAAGTCAGAGAGTCACGACCGTATAAAATAATATCTTATATAAGATGAGAAAATTTTATTTGTTTTTTTCCCTTCTAGTATAATTAGATTTTTTATTTTTATTTTTCTCCCCCATTTAGTGAAAATCGATTGTATTCTTCAAAACAACGGGAGTAATAGTTTCTAGTAACTGTACTGTAGTGAGAATTAAAATAAATAAATTAATATATGGACTGATGGACAAATAGTACAATAGACTTTACTTGTTGGGCATGATATTACAAGAAAATCATTATTTTACGATAATTAATTATGTTTTTAATTAATTGCTAAATAAATTTAACGATCCATTTAGTTGATCGCTATATTTTTGTTCACTAATGGTAGACTAAATTTTTTAATTTGGTCGGAAATTGATTTTATTTCAATCGTTAAATTAATATATTAATGTTTAGTATTTAATGATCAAATTTAACATTAATGATTTGGACATCATTATTAAATATTATTTTATTTGGTATTAATATTTTATTTGCATACATTTGGATGTCAATAAATATTAGTTTGATTGATGTTGATATTATAATTGTGCATATTTAGATGTTGTTAGTAAATATTATTGATTGATGTTGATATTGTAGTTGTGCATATTTGGACGTTAATAAATATTATTTTGATTGGTGTTGATGATTGATGTTGATATTGATAGGTACCGTGTTAATATTGTAATTATGCAGAAGTTTTTACAAATATTAAGATATATTAGATTAAATTTATATTAAAATAGATTTAAAATTTTCATCATTAAAATCAAATTTAAATTTAATTATTAAATATTAAACAATATAATGATACCGAATTTAATTTAACTTGATCATTAAATTAGTAATTAATAAATTATCGATTGATAAATTACATTTGATCGTTAAAATTAACGACCAATATTTCATATTTAGTTGTTAATTTTAGCTATCGGTATTTTATATTAGATCTTTAATTTTTATGATCAAATTAAAATCAGTTATTAAATTAATAATAAATAATTTAACGAAATATATTTAGTGATTTATTTTAACAATTTATTATTCAATTGCTAGTTATTTTATGTTATTTTATTTGAGTAGTTATGATTTTTGTGATTGTGATGATGAGTTATGATTTTGTTGCTATGGTAGTTGGATGATATTATTATATTTATGTTTTAATAATAGACTTAATGTTTAATTTTAGTTTGTAGTATTTTATTTTCTGTCAATTTAATTTTGTTATTTATTTTTGCTATAATAATATGAACCGATCCTGTATAATGAAATAAGACTTGTTATTTTTACTATAATATTAATATTTAATCAAATTAAACTAATTTTTACTCACTTAAAATAATTGAAATTACTATTTAATTAATATTAATTATGATATAGCCAGTTAACATATCATACTATATGTAACAGAAAGATGACACTTTGCTTTGCTTGATTTTGAGGTTGATATAAATAAAAATAATAATAAATTAAATAACAAATGAATAAGGTGATTAATTTGATTTCACGATTTTTTTTATTAATTATCAAAATAAATTAAAAAATACTCATGAATAATTTAGAAATTTAACATCTTTTGATTGCATATCTTATTTATTTATTTATTATAAATATATTATAATTAAAAATTAAATTATAAATATTTAAATAATAATTTGAATATTTTATTATTGCATCAGGCTGTTTTGAGGGTCTAATAGTTTCTGTTGAAGATGTCACTTTTTCTCGTATATCTTATTTTAGAAATTTATTAACGAATTTTAACATAATTATTATTATTTGATTAACATCGGCCGGACAACTAAATCCTTTTAAGAAAAGTGCAAATAAAAGTCGGAGCCTCCCTGACCAACTAATTTGATCAGTGTCCAATCTGCTTTCGAGATAACGACTTAATGATTAAGTTTTTTTAATAAATAATTAAAAATTTTAAAATTTTAATTTTAATTATGATGTATTATTAAAAAAAATCTCCGATAAAAAATGAGTCTAAGAATATTAACTATTTAGATGAGTTTTTATTAGCGTTTTTTGATTTATTTTAATGATCGATAAATTTTTTTTATAAAACAAAAAAATTATCTCAGGTCTAATATTATTTAATTTAATTAATTATTTTTTATCAGTGCCCAATCTACCTTTTTCCAAATAAGCGAATTTAAAACAACTATCCACATTTACTCATCCTTCTCATCTTCCTTTTTTTCTCACAATTAATTGATATTGCAGGGAGAATTCAATTAAGTTCCAGAGGTGTTTGGCATAATGAACTAAGAATCTTCCCAATGAAAGCTAACTTATTATTAGTATATCAGCAACACTCCTAAGGCTACAGATCAGCCTTTATTGCCCATCCGCAGAAACCTATTTGCTAAGATAAAATATGCTGACATTATGTTTTTAGCAGCTTATAATTCCATTATAAATATAACAAGCAAAAATTTATATAATACTACTAATAAAATTTGTACTGCGACTTTCTTTTTTTTAAAAAAAAAAATTATACAAAGTATTATTTGTATTAGTGCATATATATATATAATATGTCACAATTGATGCCATAAATATAGTTGCAAGGGTAAAATTATCTATACTATTATTTAAATATATTAATAGATTGATGTCACACCCATATTATTTATTTAAATATTAATTAATTATACTTATACATTACAGAGGCAGCGCGTGTATAATACTCATGATTTGGCCATGTATTATTTATTAATTGCAGAGACGGTGATCCTAGATGTAAAAATATAAAAATTCGGATACGATCGAATGGTTAAATTTCGTTTTGCTACGGAGCAGATGCGAGTTCTATTCCCGTTATCAACCCATGGTGAAATAATGTCTTACGATAAGATAAGAAATAAGATCGTAAATTCAAATTAATAATACTAACTATTATAAAACTACTACTATATAATGTAGTTGTTACCTTCTTTTTAGCTTCTGCCTCCTCCAAAAATAACCTTGGTGCTACTCGCAATGAAAAGGCTGCGATGCGAAGTAACTCGCGGTGTCCGCATGAAGTAACTCGATCGCGGTTTCGTCACAACTTGTCAGCTTTATTTCACTTGCTGGGACCGTCCCAACTGTAGTTTATTATAATAGTAACATTCCTTTAAAAAGTTTAATTTCAAATTTTTTTATTAACGATATATTCAAATAATCGACTGGTTCGACAGATTGTTTTTCATTGTTGTTAAGATAAATCAAAAAGTATTTAATGAGCATCTAAAAGTTTAATATTTCTTGATTGCATGTCTTATTTAGAAAAAAATTCTTACAAATACGTTATAATTAGGGATCGAACAATAAATACTTATGTGACAACTTGAACACCTTACTATTACACTATAATTTTGGAGATAGAAAATTTCTATTAATGATCTGATAACTATTATTATCTACTAAATCATTGATCTTAAAATTAAAAGAAAGAAAATTAAAACTGATTAACTTCATGCAATTAAAGTTATTAATCTAATACAACTCATCAATATATAATAATAATTTTTATTTATAATATATATAAATAATAATAATTATTATAATCGATGCAGGATGAATATAAAAAATAAAGATATTATAAATCTCCTTTCTACCTATAAATAAAAAAATATAATAATATTTTATCATATCATGAATTGAGTGCGTTAGAAGTTGATAGCTTATGCTTAACTTATGATGTATATTTTTGAATTTCTTCCTAACCTCAAGAAGTATTTATACATTTATCTATTTTTCATGAATGAAGTGTTTTAGAATTTGATATCTAGATTTAAAAAAAAAATGAATTGAGTGCTTTAAAAAATTCTTCCCTTTCCTTAGTCATAAGGCGGTTGGCTGTAAATTGACCTTGTGATTTATACTTTTATAAAGAAAAAAAAATCAATATATATAAAATAATTATATTACAATGAATTTTTATTAAGCTCAGCTATATAAAATATATAAATTTTAATATCCGGTTCCTGTAATAAATATAATGATAAAATTAACATAACTTTCGTTAAGAAATTTATATATTTTATGTATACATTTATTATGCTAAAATTAATAGATACATGAATGACATTTAGAATCTTTAATTGATGAAAATTAAACGAAATGAAATATTTGCACATTAATATTTTATTATATAATAATAATTAATATCATTAATGTATATATAAATTTATGTACTAATTAATTATCATTTATAAATTCGATTAACGATTATAATATACATGTATGTTTTAAAGATAATTAAGATTGCTCATGATTATGATATAAATATATGTATAATTTTATATTAATTAAAATAGTTTGTAATCACCGTGACCAAACTAAAATAATTAATTATCATGTATAAAATAATTATTTATTTATCATAATTATAAAATGCCTTAAAAAAAGATAAATAAATGAGATTTATTGATCATTAAAATTATGATTTTCTCAAAGAAAAATTAATTTTTTATGATTAGTGACATAAACGAAGAAAAATAAAATTCTTGAATCAAATATATTTTGTTTATCCAAAAATGATATTTGTATTTGATTGAAGATTTTAATTTCTTAATAGTATGAGGTATTTAATTTTTGATAGTATATTATAATATTAGCCCAAAGTGTATTATAATATATCATAATATTTTATTTGAATCTGTATGTCTAATTTGCAATAATTTCTCTTCATTCGCATATTTTTTCTACTATTATGTTTAATGGTTTGAACTTTTCTGAATGGAGTGAGCAAGTCAATTCTTATCTAGGTGTATTAGATCTTGACTTGACACTACTAAAGTAAGAGTCCACCACTATTATTGATTCAAGAGTAAGGAAGAGAAGTTCAAATATAAAATATGGGAACGATCTAACATATTAAGCCTTATGTTTATGCGAATAACTATCACAAACAATATTAAGACTATCATTCCACAAACATAAAATGTAAAAGAATATTTAAACTTTGTGGAAGAATGTTTTTGTTCTGTTGATAAGTTACTCGCCATTAATGGCACAACTCACGATCATAAAATTTGATGGGTCGTGTAGTATGCAAGAATATACCATTTAGATGACTAATATTGTAGCAAGATTAAAGACTTTAGGAATGACTGTGGATGACTTCTTCTTGGTTCAGTTTATTCTGAACTCACTGTCTCCTGAATATGATGCTTTTCAAATTAATTATAATACTATTAAGGAAAAGTGGAATGTTAATGAATTGATAAACAAACTTATTCAAGAGAAAAACACACTTAAGAATTTGGAAAGTCATTCCATCAACTTCATTACTCAAGGAGCTAGTAAAGTACTAAAAGCAAAAGTCAAAAGTTTTAAGAAAAAGAAAAGGCCTATTAAAGCTCCTCAGGCCGATAAGAAGGAACACAATAATGATAAGTGTCAATTTCTGTAAGAAACAAGGACACTATCAGAAAGATTGCCCTAAACACAAGCCTTGGTTAAAAAAGAAAGGTGTATTAAAAACTTATGTTTGTTTTGAATCAAACTTGATTAATGTTCCTCATAATACTCGATGGCTTGATTCTGGTGTTACTACTCATGTATTCAATATGATGCAGGGATTCCTTACAATTCAAACCACAAATCGAACTGAGAATTTCTTGTATATGAGAAATCATATGAAGGCTCCAATTGAAGGTATGTGGACTTCTCGTTTGGTCTTAGATACTAGCTATCATTTAGACCTATTATAGACTCTTTATGTATCTTAAATTTCAAGAAACCTTATTTCTCATTCAAAACTTGATGTTTATGGTTTTAATTTTGTTTTAATTTATATAAGAATTCAAGACTTATTGATTCTGGAATTCTTACTGATAGTTTATATAAATTAAAACTTGATAATTAATTTGTTGAATTCTTACTTATTGTACATCAAAATATTGGAATTAAGCGTAACATGCTTAGTGAAAGTTCTGCTTTCTTGTGGCATAAGCGTTTGTGTCACGTATCTAAAGAAAGAATAAAAAGATTGGTAAAGAGTGGAATTCTATATAATATAGATTTTACTGATCTTGGTTTATGTGTGGATTGTATTAAGGGAAAACAAACCAGACATAATAAGAAAGGAGCCACAAGAAACACTCAACTTTTTGAAATAATACATACTGATATATGTTGACCTTTTGATACTTCATCTTTTGGTGGAGAAAAATATTTTATCACCTTTATCGATGACTTTTTACGTTATGGATATGTCTATTTGCTTAAAGAAAAATCTCAAGCAGTAGATGCTTTTGAAATCTACATTAATAAGGTTGAAAGATAATTAGACAAGAAAGTGAAAATTATAAGGTCTGATAGAGGAGGTGAATACTATGGGAAGTATGATGAAATTGGATAACGACCAGGTCCATTTGCAAAACTTCTTGAAAAAACATAGCATACATGCACAATATACTATGTCATACATACCTTAACAAAATGGTGCGGTAGAAAGACGTAACCACACATTAATGGATATAGTTAGGAGTAAGATGAGTAATTCATCATTGCCTAAATCAGTGTAGATGTATGCTTTGAAAACCACAATGTACTTGCTTAATAGGGTTCATAATAAAGCAATTCCAAAAACTCCTTTTGAGTTATGGATAAAAAGGAAACCTAGCTTAAAACACTTGCATTTTTGGGGTTATTCAGCAGAAGCAAGAGTTTATAATCTACATAAAAGAAAGTTAGATTCTAGAACAGTTAGTGATTACTTTATTGGTTATCTAGAGAAATCTAAAGGGTATATATTTTATTGTCCTAACCATAATTCAACAATAGTAGAAACTGGTAATGCAAAATTTCTTGAAAATGGTGAAGTTAGTAGGAGCGACGAACAACAAAATATAAATATAAAGGAAGTTAAGATAAATGTTCATTTATCTAAAAGTATTCCTTCATCTAGTATTGTTCCAAAAGTTGTTTTAATTATCAACCCTGAACAACATGATTAAATATCCCTTGACGAAACTAACTCACAAAGATCTGATGCAAATGAGTCATAAGAAATAGGATTGAGAATATCTCAAAGGATAAGAAAAACTGCTATTTCAAGTGATTATGAAACTTATTTGCAAGAATTAGATTATGAAATTTATGAAAATCCAGTTTCATTTTCACAAGATATAGAAAGTACAAAGTCAAATAAATGGATCAATGCAATAAAAGAAGAGTTGCAATCAATGCAATGAAAGAAGAGTTGCAATCCATGTATGAAAATAATGTTTGGGATATCATTAAATTGCAAAAGATTCCAAACGAGTTAGATGCAAATGAGTCTTTAAGACCAAGCGCGACTCGAATGGTAATATTGAACGATATAAAACTAGACTTGTTGCTAAATAATACACTCAAACAAGATGACATTGATTATAAAGAGACATTTTCACCTATCTCAAAGAAATACTCATTACGTATTATCATGGCACTGGTAGGGGTGTAAACGAGCCAAGCCGCTCACGAGTTATTCGGGTCTCGGTTCGAAAAAAAATTCGTTCGAGTTTATTCGATTAAGTTAACGAGCCGAGCTCGAGCCTGATTTCGAGCTCAAAAACATTATCGAGCAAAGCTCGAGCTTAACAGTATTTGGTTCGTAAGCTCACGAACTTGTTTGTTTAGAGACTCGTGAACGTATTCGTTAACAGGCTCGCGAACGTATTCGTTAATAGGCTCGCGAACTTGTTCGTTTAGAGGCTCGTGATCGTGTTCGTTAATAGGCTCGCGAACATGTTCGTTAACAGGCTCGCGAACGTGTTCGTTTAGAGGCTTGTGAACGTGTTCATTAACAGGCTCGCGAACATGTTCGTTAATAGGCTCGCGAACGTGTTCATTAAGAGGCTCGTTTAATTTTTAAACGAATTTTTTTCGAGCCGAGCTCGAACTAAGCTCATTTAATCTTTAAACGAGCTTTTTTTGAGTAATTAAACGAGCTTTTTTTGAGCCGAGCTCGAACCGTTCGCGAACTATTTAATTTCATTATGAGTTGAACTTGAGCTTAAGAATTAAAGCTCGAATCGGGCTCGAGCCGAGCTCGAACTCAAGCCTTTTACTGTTCGGCTTGGTTCGGTTCAATTACACCCCTAGGCACTGGTGGCTCATTATGATTTAGAGTTACACAAGATGAATGTGAAATAACTTTTCTAAATGAAAATCTTAAAGAAGAAATATATATGGACCAATCTGAAGGTTTTTCTATGGAAGGAAAAGGTCATCTAGTGTGTAAACTTAAGAAATCAATATATAGACTTATAAGGCTTCTAGACAATGGTATATTAAGTTTAATAATACAATCATATCTTTTGGTTTTGAAGAAAATATTGTTGATCATTGCATATACAAAAAGATCAGTGGGAGCAAAATTATATTTTTAGTCCTATATGTTGATGATATATTGCTTGCTACTAATGATTTGGACAGGTTGCATATGACAAAAGACTTTTTCTCTAAGAATTTTAAAATGAAAGATATGGGCGAAACATTCGGTATGATCGGAATTGAATATTTCGTGATAGATTACAAGGACGATTGCGATTGTCTAAAAAGGCTTATATTCAAAGAATTCTAGAGAGATTTAATATGAAAAAATATTCTACTGAAATTTCTCAAATTCAGAAAGGGGATAAATTTAGTCTTATGTAATATCTAAAGAATGAAAACAAATGGATTTAATTCCATATGCTTATGTTGTAGAAAGTCTAATATATGTACAAGATCGAATATTAGTTTTGTAGCTGGAATACTTGGCAGGTATCAAAGTTATTCTGAAATTGATCATTAGAAAGCTGCTAAGAAAGTTTTAAGTTATCTTCAAGGCACCAAGAATTATATGCTCATGTACAGAAAAAATAATCACTTGGAAGTGGTTGGTTACTCAGATTTAGATTTTGTCGGATGCATTAACAGTAGAAAGTTCACTTTTGATTATTTGTTTCTTCTTTGAGAATGAGTAATATCATGGAAAAGTGCTAAATAATCTATCATTATCTTATCCATAATGGAAGCAAAGTTTGTAGTATGTTTTGAAGCCACAATCCATACATTATGGTTACAAAATTTTATTTCAGGACTTGAAGTTGTCAACTATTGCCAAGTCGTTGAAAATTTATTGTGATAATTTCGTAGCAATATTCTTCTCAAAAAATGATAAATACTCAAGAGATATCATACAAATGGAATTAAAATATTTTGTCATTAAAAAAGAAGTTTAACAATATAGAGTATCTATTGATTATATTAGAATGAATCTCATGATTGTAGATCCGTTAACTAAATGTTTACAACCAAAAATATTTAAGGAACATGTATATCGAATGTGTCTTGGTTGTTCTTTGAATGATTTATTAAGTTGACACTCTGAGCTCATTTATATGTTTCTAATACATATAATTTTTAATTATGATGTGCACATCATTATGTTATAACATGAATTATCTAAAAATATTAGTGTAGACTATTATGAAATTATATGTTCATTTACAAGTTTAGTATGATAAAATATTGATATTTGTGATATATAGAAGGAAGTATGTTATATAATATACAATCATTATAATTCATATTTAGTATTCTATTATACTAAATTAATTATGATATCCGGGAATTCACGACCTCGTTGCGACATCACCGCGAGTTCACAGCCACGCGGCATCGCTACAAACTGAGGCCTCGCCGCAACGATCACAAACTCACGACAAGGCTCCAAACCTGTGACGATGCCACACTTGCAATCTCAACGCAGCGGTCGCGAGTTTCTTTCACTAAAATAATAGATATCCGTAAGTTTAGTATTATTGTTTTTTAATAAGTAAACATCTCTTGTTGGAAGCAATACGACATGACATTTTTTTTACTACCCAAGTCTTCAAGATATTTCAAAATATAGAAATCTTTACGGATTCAGATTTGTAAATCATTTAATTATTTTGAAAGAAAATTTCACAAAAATAGTTTAAATAAATAAGTTTCAAGAGTCATTTTTCTATTTACTAATTACCAAATTGCCAAAAATCCACTTAATGAAAAATCACCATGAGATTATATTATTAATTTTCCTAAAAAAGCACGGTCAAGATGGGAGAAAAATAGGGCGGCACCAGCAAGTAAATGCAAGGGACCCACACCCATGAGCCATGTCGCTTCTATTTCAAATTGGGATTTGCGAGTTGCGACTTCAAGTTGGTTGTAGTCAATTGGGCCATCGAATAATGGGCTTTTATTGGACTCTAGTAACCCAGTGCACGATGCAGGCGGTGACCACCGCATCGGCTCACCGGTTGGCGGACTCGACTCGACTCGATTCGACGACCTCCTCCGCTTCAGTCTACGAACGAAACCCTAGGAGCCAGCGGAGGAGCCCGGAGTGGAATAAGCTCGTCCCTAAACCCTAAACCGTGAAACAAAACCATAAATCCTTTTCTACGATCTCGAACGCGATCCGGCTTCCGGTGCTGCAATGGAGGAGGAGGAGCTTCAGAAGGCGGTGCTCACGTACTTGAGGAAGAAGGGTTTCACCAAGACCGAGCTCGCTCTTCAGGAAGAGCAGCAGAACCGCCTCCCTTCGCACTCCGATCTCCCCTTGTCCAGGTACGGGAGATCCCACTCCCCTTCGCACTCCGAGCGCACTCCGCCTCCCTTCGGAATTTTGAGAACGCGAATGGTTGTTCCATCTTCGTTGCTCTATATACGGAAATAGAATTTCATGCAGAGTGGCTTTGTTTCTTTGTTTTGTTGATACATTATGTTCCTTAACTACAGTTTTTTTATTTGATTTCACTTTTAGCATTTTGAGCACAAGCGTACTGTTAATTGGTTAAGGTGCTTAATAATAGTAAATTTCTCTGCAATGATCACCAATCTTAAGTAAGAGGAGGTTAAACTCATTATTGACATGATTTTATAGTTGCAATACATATCCTACATATATTCGTGGAGCCAAGATTCTGGTTACTTTCATAAAACAAGAGTTCTGTCATGTAGGAGTAGTTGAACTTCGATATTGTGCATAATCATTGAGAGAACATTTAATGTGACAATTTCACTACAAACAAGTTTATAAAGGGAAGCAAATTGATCCACTTGATTAACAATTTAGTTTTAGCATTGTTTATCTGATTTTTTTTTTACTTAGCACTCAAACTTTCATCTATAATTTTGTTGGATTTTCATAGTTTATGAACCTTGCATATGCCAGGAAAAGTGGTTGACAATTCTGTGTATATTCTACCACTTAAACAAACATCAAAGCTTTCAGATTTTACTTCCAACATATCCTCTGATCTCATTCTTCAACCTCTTTGTTACTTCATCTATCTTGTCATATGAAGAGACCTCTGCAAGTTATATATAACCTTCACCGTTGCTACAGTTGTAGAATGAATATGATTGCTGGATTGTGTTAATTTTCTGTGTTTAAAAATGACCGGTTTATTTCATGTACTTATCATTACTTATTGTCTGACAGATTGGAAAATAGTCCAGAACGATATAAAAATGGTTATAGCAAGCTAAGATCATGGGCCCATTGTTCACTGGATCTATACAAGGTACTGCAAGATTTGTTGCACTTATCTTTGAGAATCATATACTTTGCAATTACCTATATAAAATGATTAGTTTTACACTTCAAGTGCATTTTCACTACTTCAAAGCTTGTATTTAAAATTTTCTCATACTAGCAGGAATTGTTGAATATTGCTACTTATACTGCCGTAGTGCTTATTTGTTTGCTCCATGCCATATTCTTACCTTTTGGTCAAAATTAAAAAGATTACACTGGCTAATGGAGGATGACTTATGGTACTTATTGCTTCTTGTCTAGCTATGAGTACCTATCTGTTTGTAACCTTTTTTTTTTTGCATTCTTTAGCATGAGCTCCTTCGTGTACTCTATCCAGTATATATCCACTGCTTCATGGATCTTGTGGCAGAAGGTCATATGCAAGATGGTAAATCTTATACTTTCATTTTCATCAGTTTTCTTATTTATTCAAGTTTGTGTCAAATTGCTACAATTTTTCACTATGTTTTCTACAATTATCTTTTGACTTGTTATACTTTAACATTGTGTGGAGCTTGCAGCTCGGGAATTTTTCCAAAATTTCCGTGAAGATCATGAACTTATGCATTTAAGGGATCTGCAGAAATTGGAAGGCATTCTTTCTCCCTCACATTTGGAGGTTACAATTTTTTTTTCTACTTTTGTCTCCCACATTCTGATTATGTATGAAACCAAATATTCAGAAGAAAACTTTTTCCCAATCATCCCTGATTTCCCTTTAGGAAATGGAGCTAGCTCATTCCCTGAGGCAGAACAAAGTCCGAATAAAAATTTGTGAGGTAAATCTTTCTATATTAGGATTTTGTCTTTTGTTTTTTTTATTCTATACTTAAGTTAGGAACTGGCTATGAAGTGAGCCTGTGTGTGGCTTGTTGGTTTGTTGCAAGGTTGAGAGTAAAAGCACATGCTCTCAGGTCACCACATGGTGCATATGCAGTTTGCTTATACAGCTGTGTGCTTATATGAAATTATTCACTTTAGTTGTATCTATATATAGGTAAAACATGAAGTGCTTATAAGAATCTAAAAAATCAATGTCAAAAATTGGATCTTTTTAGAAATATAATCATTATGTTCATCTAATTAATTAGCGTGCACAGATTTAATCTAATTAGTTCACATGTTGGGTGACTCTTCGCTTGTGTTTACATGCTTTTTTTATCAACAATGAATAAGAAAAGACTATCTTATGTCTATATGCAAACTTAAACACAGAAAAATATAATTTATTTGAAAGTTACATCTTCTCCTGAAATTTTAAGGAAGAAAAATACTTGATACACATATGGTGGTTGTATATTAGCCATGAATCAAGAGATAACATTGTGAGAGTGTACACATATGTTGTCTAACTTCTAATAATATTTAACAAATAATGCTAATTTCCTTCAATGTGCCCTTAAAATAAATGTATAAATTTCATCTCTGTCTAGGCTGCTGGGTTGTATGTTGGTTATGCATGTGATACTGAATGATAGAAGCTCATTTTTGTATCTTGTTGATAGTTAGTTTAAATGTTGTCTTGTTGCATTTTTCTTTCTTTGTATTTTTTTTTTACTACACTTCTGTTAGTTTTTTTTGTATTTTTAGGGAGGATGTTCAAGTTTTTTTTTCCCAATGTTTTGTAAACTGTACAGGATGTATGCATATGCTGATTGAAAATGAGTGAGAGCTTGTTTATATTTTTCTTTGAAAATGCTTATTCTTGTAAAATATGAAACAATTATTGATATCATGCTGCTTTATTGGAACTTTTGTATATTGCATCTTCTTCATTTTGCAGAGTTATGTTATCCATAATGGCATGACAACTCTTATTTTGGCAGCTACAGCATAATTCTTGGTTACTTTTGTCCAATTTTAAATGAGAAGTGAAGTTTGATAGATATTTGGATGTTTTTGATTTTTTTTTTCTCAAAAGATAAATTTGGGATATTTATTACAGATGTTATTCTATGAGGTAGCTATTATTAGCTGATTTAATCATGTTCTTTAACTGCACTCTTTGTTTTGAATGTTTTCTAGTTAACAGAATAGCGCATGTTTCCTTTTACTGTGATAATATTTGTTAACTGGTATAACCAGAGCTCTCACCTCTTCTCATTTGTTTATTTTTTTTTTTGGGTTTGCAGTACTCCTATGATCTCCTCTTACAGTACCTTCAAAAGACACAATCTTTTACAATCCTTGGGATAGTCAATGAACGCATCAATTTTGAAGGTACTAGTTCTCTTCAGTAGCAAGACACTGAACATTAGTATGAATAATCATGCTAGGAAATATAGGCAATATTTTCATGGATGATATATTGATGCGTTCTTATATTGTAAATTTTCTGATTAGGTATCTTGAATTGTAATTTTTCAGTTTCACCAGGACAGCCAATCTCAATTTCTGATGATGCAGAAGTTGTAGCTTTAGTTGGAAGTAGTCATGATCTAGCTAAGCACATAAACCAGAAGGAAGTACGCTGGGGGGTGAGTTCCAGCGGCCAGATGTTAATCTGTTCCTATTTTGTAGTCATTATACATAGATATCTACAATATATGTGTGTATATATGTATGTACTGTCAGTTGGAAACCCCATTTATAATTATATGCCTGTACTCAGTCCATAGCTTTGGTCCTCTGGATTCCCATTTGTAAATATTTCATGAACCCGTTGAAGATAAAATAATTTGGTTAGTTCTATAGTTTTTATTTGATTGCTTTGATCATCATGTTGCCTCTTTGCATTTGGTCCATTGTGATTAACATGAATTATCAGCTTACAATTATTTAAATGGAACACGATTCTGATTCTTGCTTGATGTTGAAATAACACCCTTTATGAAATTAAAAATCATATTTATTTTTTATCTTCTTTTTATAGGGTAGAGATAAATGCTTTATGACTAGAGTTAGTGTGTCATCTTATTTTTTATTCTAGCAAAGGGAAGGTATGATTGTGGATTAATTAAATGTGATTAGGTCTGGTGAAAGTTGGTGTAGATGCAGGTGGTGGCAAGAAGCACAAGAGTAGATTGTGTCAGCGAGGTGGATTTTTAGGAATTTCATGTTTTTTTATGGACCTACCAAATTAATTCAGTCAAGATATAAAAGTTTCATCTATTGTGATACTTTCGATGAATTATCACAGACTAATTGTTTGGTTCTTTGTCAAGTTTGATCCCAAAATATCTCAATCTAGCTTAAATAACCACATAACAATATACTGCAAAATGGCAATATCTGGAGTTTATATTCTTTAATGGTATCATCGATATTTTTCTCTTTTTGGATGTTGGATTAATGCAATCATTTTATGTGTTGCATCATCAATGTTTATGCATTCATAACAAACCCAAGATAGTACATTATATTGCTTTGGTTGCTCAATTGCATTCCACAAATCTTTCTAATAGGTAGTTGCTGCAGTTACTTGAAGATTCTGTTGAAGAACGTCTGGAGAAGGGAAATTCAGATTCTGAAAAGGCTGAGGATGAAAACAAGGAGATTGAACCAGAAGAGAACAAGGCAAGTATTTAAATTTGTTTGTACTTTGTACCATGATTTAGTGCTTACATGGAGCTACACTAGAATTTATGATGCACATGTGTACTCAATTTGCATCACTTTGGTAAAAGGATCCTTGAATTATATAGTATTAAATTCATTATGAATTAGTCATAATGGTTACACTTGCACTATCACATCATTGTTTTCCTTGATGCCTTTCTCGTGAATGTGATTCTAAAATGTTGACATTGAACTGTTTGTAGTGATCAGCACTACCACCATCTCAAATGATCTTTATTTCTTTTTCATGCATTTCAAAGAAAGGAGCTTAAGATTCACCGACAATTATATCATCATTTAATGCATTTGACCTATAAGATAACTTGGCTATCAAATTGTAGCTATATGGAAGTTATTATGTGTGTACACACTAAATATGAATTTATTTGGAAAAGAGATCTTTTGACTATCAATATGGAATCACCGACTTTTAATGTCATCACACCATTGCATAATTTTCTCCTAAATGTCTTCATGGGAACTCTAAAACTTGGATCAACCTTGAATTTTCTCATAGATATTAGTTACTAAATTATTGCTATTTTAGTTACCATGATTTTTTTTTAAAACTTTGTCACAAACACATAGTCCTCTGCAATTATCTGGAAATAACATGATTGCACTAGCCGTTATGCTCTATATAACAATGTGAGAACGTATCTTCAATATTTTCTTTTAACAGAAAAGGTCTGCTGGAGGAGGAAAGCAAGCTGCTCCTTCAAAAAAGTCAAAAAAGGACAAGCTTGTTGGTGCTACAGGGAAAAATGTTCGCTCAGAAACAAGCACTGTTGCTGTGGCTCCACGTGTAAAACCAGAGCTTACACTACCCGTAATGTATTAACATATTGCTTTATGTTCTTATTTTTCCTCACTTTTTATGTTCATTCATCCTAGTTCTTATTATGTATATCTTTCTTTCATTACGTAATACACTGAATGCTGTGTTTATTTATTTACATTACTTACCAAATCTTACAAGCTTTCCATTGTGTGGACGTTTAATTTCTGTATGTTACTTGTCTAGATATATATAAGGTATTATGTTCATACTTCAAAGAGGGAGAATGTTAGTGGAAAATCATCAACTGCTAAGCACATAATTCATTCTGTTTGAAGTATCAAATGCAATATGATAGCCAAAAACATTGATATTTCTCCAAGATTTTTCACAGTTCTAGTGTTTGCTTGTTTAATTCATTATATTAATCTTTTATGTAGTCTGTTTGCTTGTTTAATTGATTGGACAAATAGTAGCTTATAAAACAAATATCAATATTTGCAGTTTATTGTTCTTAAAGATTTTGTTTATTAATTATTCCAGGCCCATGGAAGTAGAAAAAATGATTATTAATGATCTACGGAATCGTGTGCAATTGAGTAGCATGGCACTGCCATCTGTATGCTTCTATACTTTCATCAACACACACAATGGGTAATGGACTTCCATTGTGCTTTTACAACCAAATGCTTTCAGAAAAGTTGCCTGTGATTGTAACTGATTTAGCTTGGATGTTTGCCAGATTAAATTGTTCAGCAATATCTCAAGATGGATCTTTCGTGGTTGGCGGGTTTTCTGATTCATCTCTAAAGGTTGTTTTATAGTTAACTACTGGGAAAGTTTTCATTATTATTATTTTTATTTTACTATAGCAAAATATAATTGTAAATTAATAAATACTCTACTATAGTAACTAGAATTTGATCTCTGCAGGTCTGGGACATGTCAAAGATTGGCCAATCAGCAAAACTTGTAAGTACTGCTTAAAATGTTTGTTAGATAATTTATATTATCTTTCTGTTTGCCTACTTTTGTGTATGGACATGTATATTATATAATAATTTGAATCTCGCAATGATGAGCCAAATGTCCATGTAATTACTTTGTTGACTTATGTTACTTATATGCAATACTAGCATATTCTGTTCTCTAACGTGCATCAATGATCTTGTTGACATAGACTAACCCTCAGATCATCTTTTAACGTAGATCATTACTAGCTTTTACCTGCTTTAACTTCCACTATCCAAAGTCTCAACTGAGGTCCGACCAGACCTCCAACGATGTTGCAGCCGTCCTCACCAGATCCTCCAACTTTTTGTGTCTAGGCTACAGCTGATGCCAAAGGACCTACTAGGGTAGCCAAGCAAGGAAGGAACAAAGTGAGACAATGAAAAACGCACTAGTGTTGAACTGCTGATTGCAATTGCAGGAATAGGTTGACTTTGTTTTGTTTTGGTTGTGGAAAGTTAAAAGTACACCCACATTTGTTTTTTCTACTAACTTTAAATTGGGCGTACTTTTGAGTCCTTGGATATATAGTATGGTACTGAAAGTAACTTCTCTATGTACGGTATCAATTATTCTTGGTTGGTTGATTCAAATAACTGTTTATAACATTAATTAATTTCGTATATCTAGCCAATTTTTTTTGTTATCTTGGAAATCTTATATCCACATCTAGAATTAACAATAGCCTTTTTTCTTCTTTAAATTCCTACTACTTAGCAGCTAGCTTAGCGGCTGCATCTTGTTCTTTTATATATATTTTTTTGGTTATGCAAAATGTATCTGTTGTTGGATAATTGAGAGTTTATCCCTTGCATGATTGTCTTGTTACAACAAGTCTGACTATTATTTGTCCGGATGTTCTATATTTGATATTTCTGTTTAGAAATTATAATTTATTGGTAAGTTCTATATTTTTTTGCAGGGAGAAGATCAGTCCACGTTTAATGAGCATCTAGTGGGATCAGAGGAGGGCCAAAGTTCTTGTACAGTATTTCATGGTCACTCTGGTCCTATCTATTCAGCCACCTTCAGTCCTCTTGGTGATTTTCTGCTGTCTTCATCATCAGATTCTACAAGTAAGCTTAGTTTTGAAATCACACAATTTTTTTCATATAGGTTGTCTACATTTAAACATTTTGTTTTGCTTTTATTTCTTTTTAGTTCGATTATGGAGCCCCAAGTTGAATGCAAATCTTGTCTGTTACAAAGGGCACAATTACCCCGTATGGGATGTGCAGGTAATATTAAGTCCTGTTATTCTCTTACGTTTGTGAACTCAGTTTGCCAAGTAAAAGATCGATTCGATCATTTTCAAGAGCTCTGTCCATTTTGAGAGTTATATCTTAAGAGTTTTTGTATTGCATATGATAAATACGCATATTAAACGAGGAAGACCAAAGAAGATTTGATTAACAATAATCAAACAAGATAAAATTTATTTAAATATAGATGATGATATAGTAGGGGATAGAGTCTAATGACGTAGGAGGATCCATATAGTCGACCCACCTAGTGGGATAACACTTGTTGTTGTTGTTGTTTATATGCATCTTCCACTTATGTTTCCTGAAATCAATGCCTCAGGAACTTTATCCATGTTTACAGTCATATGCCAAGAGTTTCTATATTGCTTCGATTTGATTTTAGTGTAGAATATGAACTTAAGGAATCAGATTAAGTGACTGTTGCAACTATATGGATTTTTTTAAAATTCTCATGAATCAAAGTCCCATTTAAAGATTGGTAGGGAAATTCTACACAGCAAGAAATTTATCTTCGATTAATTATAATTATAGGATATTCATTAAAACTCTCTTTATTCTGATTTTGACTTCTCTATCATGTACTGAAGGTGAATTTGTGTGACCTAGAGGTGGCCAATGAGCTGAGCTGCTTGCAACTTGGCCCGACCTATCCCACGACCCACGGGTCAGGTTGGGCCATCATTCTCTGCCTGTTATTTGAGTTTGGTACGGCTCGCTTTTTTCAAAAGTCAAAATTCATCAATTTGACCAAAATACTCAAAAATAAAAGCTAACTAGTTTAGAAGCTATTTTGGTCAAATTTATTATCAATTTGACCTAATTTTTTTAAAAAGATTAAGATGTTCTATCAAATTATTCCTATTACCAAAGTTAAGATGTAATACGTAAATGTCAAGATTTTAATCAATAAAATATTCTAGAACATCGTTTTTTGATTATTTTTTTTCTATTTTTTTTTTATTTTAAAATTAATTTTCATATTTTAAATTTAATTTAATAATTCTTTAGGCCAACACGGGCATGGTGCTGTGCTCGGGCTCAGACTAGGTGGGATAAACCTAGTATCTGGTGTCGTGCAGCACGACCAATTTGGAGCCGTATTCGGCTTTTAGCACAACATTGAAAAAACTGGGCTAAACAGGCCTGTGCCATGCCCAGTCCAAGTACAGCCTATTGAGTATTGACACCTCTAGTGTGAGCAATAGAAAATCACATGATTTCTCATTTAGTGACCAATGACCTTTACTCGGGTAGTATAGCTTTATTTATTGGTATTGTTGGACACTATGATCTTTGATTTTCTTTAATCCATGATTCAGCATAACAATCATTTATTTGGAACTAGGAAGGCTTAGCTTTTATGACAACTCTTCCTCACCTCTTAGATTTTCAGTGCGGTAAGTCATTGCATTGGCTATTTTCTGCATCATAGGCATCATGGTTACTATTTCAGTTTTTCTCCCATGGGGATAGTGTATACTTGCTGGGATATATGCTTATTTTTCTATTTCGTTCTTGGATACTAAATTTCCTTGTCTAGAAAGTTGATAGTGTTTTGCTATTATACACTGCAGTTTAGTCCTTTTGGCCATTATTTCGCTAGTTCTTCACATGATCGGACAGCTAGAATATGGTCGATGGACAGAATACAACCTCTGAGGATAATGGCTGGACATCTTTCTGATGTTGATGTAAGTACCTTATAATTATCTTTACTTATAAGTTGGATGCCCTCATCTTGGTCTTCTTGGTTCCTAGATTCTGTTATATTATCATATGAAATAGTCATCTTTTTTTCCATCCAGCAATCCAATAACTTGGTACAACTGTTTGTGCACAGATCACTTGAATTTGAAGTGTTTCAATCAAAATCTTGTCGATCAAAAGTTATTCTAGAAAATCTCCTCCTAATACTTGTTTTAATTTTTCACTTTTCTCCTTTTAGTTTTCTTACACTATATTGATATATCATTGAAATTGTCTTGAAATTTTACTAATCCATTTTCCACATAGAGGTGTCAATTGGGTCGATCATGTGGCCTGGTCTAACACGGCACAGTTCGGATGCATATGATTGGTAGTGTTAGGCCTACTCGTAAGCAGTGTTGTGTTGGACCCGACATGACACAGGATCAACATGGCTTGTTGGTTGAATCTATCTTGTCATATTTTTCTACAATAATATTAATATTGATTTTTAATATTAAAATTTCTAATAATATTTAATAAAAAATATCATTTTAAATATTATTGATTTATTTTTTTTAGATATTTAGTATTTTTTAAAAATAAAAAAAATATAAAAAATGAGTCAGGTAGGCCCTGCTATGCCAGGCATGACACAACTCCACCTTGGCTTGGTTCTTGCTGGGCAGCAATGCCTGAATTGCTTTTGGTCCGCCCTAGCTTGCCATGGCTTCTCATGGTGCTAGCCTAGGCCCAAGCACTGCTCATCACGGGCATGGCCCATTGACACCACTAATCTCGTCTTAATGTTCATTCTCTCATGCTGATACACAGTGTGCTGTAGTAAAAACTGCCAATTTCTGAAAATTTAAGTTGTCATGACTTCTACTTGCTCTACCTTTGTTTGCTTTCTCAAAGAAGCCTGCTTCTTCAAATATTGCCTAACACTAACTTAGCAAGTTTGGAAGAGCCCCTGGGCACGAGCCCAGCTCAACTTTATGGATTTCCAGATTAACCAATTTTAACTTCACCTCATGAAAGAATCTAGTAGATTGCAACGATCTGTTTAAGCCTTGTCTACTGGGGGATCTTATTGTTAACAATACTGATACTTCAAAGTCTCATTTTAAGTCGATGCAATTTTTTTTCTTTCGATTTGTCACTTTATACTTCTTTTACCATCCTTTGCTCTGTATCTCCCATATTGTAGTCTAATGGATGGCGATGTGTTGTCTAGTGTGTACAATGGCATGCCAATTGTAATTACATTGCGACTGGCTCGAGTGACAAAACTGTTAGACTATGGGATGTACAAACTGGAGAATGTGCACGGATTTTCATTGGTCATAGGAGCACAATATTGTCATTGGCAATGTCTCCAGATGGGCGGTTTATGGCTTCTGGTGATGAAGATGGCGCAATCATGATATGGGATCTCTCAAGTAGTCGTTGTATCTCACCACTTATGGGGCACAATTCCTGTGTTTGGTCTCTTGTTTTCAGGTGATTTGTGAACTTAATTCCTTCAATTTGCATTTTCTTATATTGATGAGCGGAGAAACACTTGTGGCATTCTGTTCTTAGTATTATCTTTGTTATGATAATCCAGATCATATATCGAATATGGTGCATTTGTAGATTATCGCATGGCTTTAAAAGCTGTTTTGAGCAAAGAAAAAGTGAAGGGATAGTTGAGAGTTTTGAGTTTACGGTATATTGATGAACATATTATCCACAAGGTACAGTATGATGGTTAAAATAACAAAGAAAAGAATCTGGAGTTTCCGTAATTGTCATATGCTCCTTCGATAGAAATTATTTTTTAGGCCAGAATTTTGGGCCATAAAGAAAAAACTGAAATAGGTAGTTGGAAAATCTGTACTTATTCAGATTCAAGAGCTTGACTATGACAACTCAAAACTCAAGCAGTTAAGCACTTTGAATTTATAGTCCTTACACTTACTACCACCACAAATATACATGATCTCAGTGCAGTGTGCTTCATTGATACCGACGTGTTTGTTAAGTTAATTTAATCTTTACTAAATGGAGTTGTTGACAGTAATAAACGCTTATGATAGTCGTGAAGGTTCACTGCTTGCTTCTGGATCCGCTGACTGTACAGTGAAATTATGGGATGTCACTTCCAGTGTCAAGGGACAGAAGGTAGAAGAGAGGTTAGTCTAATTTCATTTCATTTCATTTGATGACTTCTCTATCTGTATTGTACTGGTTTCAGTACAGCTGAAATTGTCTTAAATTTTCTGTTCAGTAAAACTAGCACCACTAATCGCTTACGGCTATTGAGAGCTCTGCCTACCAAATCCACGCCTGTATATACATTACAGGTACAACTGCTTGGTTACGATAGCACATGATTGTCCTACTTCATTCATTGTAATGATTATTCGATATTTGCTTGTAGTTCTCAAGAAGGAACCTTTTACTTGCTGCTGGAGCGCTTTCAAAGTGCTAGTTGAAATGTTTACTCCATAGTCGCAAATGATGGGTAAGTACCAGACCTTCCTTAGGAAGATAATTGAGTTTATCGCATTCTTGAGGAGACAATATATTATTCATTTTCTTAAAGCTGCTTGAAGGATATCATTTTCGCTGAAAAATCACCTAAGATGGAAAACTTTATGATATTTGCAAGGTTTTGAGGATCTGATTTCTGGTTTTACACAAAAAAGAATGCTATGTTCTTCATTTCATCTACAATTTCTCACCTGATTGCAACATTTTTTCCAGTGTACAAGTGCACAAATTTCCTACTATTAATTTTTTTTTTCTTCTAAAACTTATGATCCTTATATTGAATCCCAATGCTTACATGATTTTTCTTATATTTGCCGAGTGCTAGTTCTTCCTCCGTCGCCTTCCACCGTGAGTTTGAAGATGGTTGAACTAGAACTATCGGCACCATTTTTGCGGAGCAGCAGAAGAAACCCCTACACTGCAGTGCACCAAGTACCGAAAGCCTTGCTGTTCATATCGAACTCATAAATCTTCAACGAGATCTGTCACCTCATATTCTGTCTTGCCCCAAGCTTATCAAACAAGTAATTCTTAGATCGTTTCCAGTCTCGATGACTCATTCTGATTGATGTATCTATCACTCCTTAGATTTGTAGGGAGGGTAATGTGCTGTTGTTTCTTGTCGACTATTTAAAGGTCTTGAATGTTATTAGGTTTTGAATTTGATGTTCCCTATTTGTGATCACATGAAACTCTCGTCGATTGCAATGTTTGTGTTTACGACAATATGTGGACATCTTCGATGCAGACACCGAGTCTCACGCCCTCGTTGCTTTATCGCCTTATGGAACACCCTTCAACACAACACAGATTGGCTGATTATCATTGTGAGGCCAATTTGGAAGCTCAAGGATGCGACGAGAACAGGAGGCTCTTGAAGGTGACCGAGTTAACTCGCGATTGATCAACTTGTCCGACTATTGAACTAGTTTAGTGATCGAGAGCTGGCTTGGTTTGCCCCATTTTTAAAAATATGCTCAACTAAATTTCCCGCTACCTACCTGCACTATATCAAGGTGGGCCCTATTGGATTCTGTGTCCGTTTCCACTAATATAGCGTCTACGTGTCAGGTAGGTTAGTTTCAATTATCAAGTAGTTACTGATATTTGTGTGGGCCCGGATTAGCCACGAATAGGACAGAGTGTATAGTTAGGTAAAAACGAAAGAACGACAATAAAAAAGGTGTTTGGTGCGTGTCCATTAAATCCATCGAAAGCCCCCAAAAATTTATTTACCACTCTAAAAATGTTCTTTCTAGTCCTAATATTTTTTGAATTTTCAATCATATCACTTTAGCCTCTAGCCATTTACATGTTAATTCACTTGTTGAAAATGAAGAAATATATATTTATCGTTGGTTTCTGTAAAAATATTTCTATCGTTTGAAAAAACTAAAAAAATAATTTTTGATATTATATTAAAATTAAAATTTGTCTTTTTATACAGAGATAGAAGATGAAATTCAGTGTAAAATAAAAGTAAGAAGTGAATTTGAAAATTTCTAAATCATATTTTGTCAAATTTGAAAATTTTCCGTACCTTTTGAAAATAGAAGTAAAGTATGGAGGCTAAATGAAATTTCCCATTGAAATTAAACGAGCGTGGATTTTGGGAGCTGGGAACGAGTGCGAGAGTAGTGATTGATAGATCTCGATGCCAGATCTCGCATTGAGCTCTGTTCTACTCCGATCCATCTCTCCGATGTTGTTCTCGCGATCCATGGCGGTGTCCTCCTGGATCTCCGCCGTTCTCCTGCTCGCCGCTGCCTCCGGGGCGGGTGGTTTCTACCTCCCCGGCGTCGCCCCTGCCGATTTCCAAAAGGTGAGTTTTTTCCCCCTTCTTTGTGAGTTTTGATCTGTGTGCGGCGTCATTCCTCTTCTATAGTTTGGATTTAGTTCGGTATTGTGACCTGTAGAGATGTAAAAACTGATCTTAATGGTGGTGTTTGGTTTCTACCACTTCGGTACTCTTCTCTGGAGGGAAATGAGCAATCTTTTCGTTTCAGACGAAAAAAATCGAACTCATGGAAATGTATATTCGTAAAGAAAAGCTCATCTTTTGATAGAATTGCCGCGGAGCGGATCTCTTGTTGCAATTTCGTGGAAGTCTGAAGCCTAAATATCTAGTTTGGGTTAATTTAGCTCCTATAAAATTCAATGATTCACTACTTTCCTTGATTTGTTCAGAGATTAGTAGATTCTTGATGAGAAGCCGAGCAAACATGACTACCTTTGCTTTTGGATCAATTCCTTTTCTTATTTTGCAAATGCAACTGGAACGGGATAGTAATAAAATGCTGCGGTTGTCCTCAGTACTAAGCTTGTACAAAAAATTGTATTTATAAAATGTTTTTTTGGTTTCACAAGTGTTCTGATATCACTAGATGAGGTTAGAGATTGCTCTAATACTAATTTCTAGAATCTACTGTCTCAAACCACATACATTTAGATCCAAATTCAGTGTCTCTAGAATGTTAAAGAACTTCCACCACAGACCCACGTGATAAAATCTTTGTCTAACTTAGTAGCATAACACAAATAGACAAACAAAGAAAAAAGTAATTTAATATGGCTTAACATAAGTCTACATCAATTGGGAGCAAAAGTATGAAAATTGGACAACTCAATATCCACACTATAAAATGTCACCTCTAGTGCTCCCTGAATACCAGAGAACTCTCTCTGAGAGGAAAATTGTCTCCCCTATAAGTCTTTTATCTCTTATAGCCACTAAATACACCTGCAAATGTCACTTTAGACTCTAATGGTGATAAGTTCATAGCCTCTGTCGTCACTACGCAAAACCACTCAAAACTATCCAAAAGAAATTTCAAATAATTGACACTCGAGTCAGTTGGTTCTATTGAGTCCAATATGTTGTTGAACCTATAATCATTAGTTAACTCTAACTGACCTTTTTGGGGATAAGGATTGTGGCAACTATGATCTACTTAATTTGATGCATTGAGTTGTGCTCTACTGAAACGAATAAATTAGCAACTTACCCAAGTGAGTTTTGGAGGTTCTTTTGGAATTTGTATATTTTCCTTTTGAAACTTTTAGTAGTGCATTTAAATTATGTACATTTTGTGTAAAATAAATATTTTTTTTCTTTGACTGTTCTTTGTTCTAATTTTTTCATCATTATATGAATGAATTGCACTTGCTGACTGCAGAAAGATCCACTTCCAGTGAAAGTAAACAAGCTTACTTCAACGAAAACACAACTGCCATATTCCTATTATTCTCTTCCCTTTTGTCGACCAGATAGTATAGTTGATAGTGCGGAAAATCTTGGAGAGGTTCTTCGTGGTGATCGTATTGAAAATTCACCCTATGTGGTTAGGATCTGCGTACTTGAAGCTTCTGATTTTCTTAGTACCTTCTATAATTTACTCCGAGTTCCTTTTTTTGGCTCCAGTTTGAAATGAGGGAACCCCAAATGTGCCGGATCATTTGCAAGATTACACCGAATGATAAAGATGTTAAAGAGTTCAAGGAGAAGATAGAGGATGAGTATCGTGTCAATATGTAAGGCAACCATTAGTTCATAAGCACTTGTCTAATATTATGCACCTAATAGTGTCTATGACCGGATAAGTTCTTTCTCAGGGTTCTTGACAATCTTCCGCTTGTTGTTCCTATCAAAAGATTGGGTCAAGAGACTCCTAATTTTTATCAACTTGGCTTTTACGCCGGCGCCAAAGGCCAACCTACTGGAGTAAATAATATCTGACCTTGCAAAAACAAAATCCTTTTGTCGTTCTTTTCTTGACTAATACACTTGTGTATATCCATGTAATTTTTTTTTTGTAGAATAAGGATGTCAAGTACTATATCCACAATCATCTGTCATTTCTAGTCAAGTATCACAAAGATGCACAATTAGACCTTGCAAGGATTGTGGGATTTGAGGTCTCACCATTCAGGTTTGAGTTGTCTAAGGGCCATCTTCTTGTGTGTCTAAGCTTTAAGATACTACAAATTTTTATTATTTATACTGCAGTGTTAAACACGAGCACGATGGTCAGTGGAACGGTAACAAAACTCGCCTTAGCACTTGTGACCCTCATGCCAAACGAACAGTTGTAAACTCCAACACCCCACAAGAGGTTGAAGTAAACAAGGATATTATATTCACATACGATGTTGAATTTCAGGTGAGGCTAGTAGTCTCCAATCTTGGTTGAAGAGTAAAAAAAAATCTTTCTATTATATATGATGTTTCAATTTGATTTTTTGCTCTACTTCACAGGAAAGTGATGTAAAGTGGGCATCTCGGTGGGATACCTATCTCCTAATGACAGATGACCAAATACACTGGTTTTCTATTGTTAATTCTTTGATGATTGTTCTCTTCCTCTCTGGAATGGTAGCCATGATTATGCTGCGGACTCTTTACCGAGATATCTCCAAGTACAACCAGCTTGAAACTCAAGAAGAAGCTCAAGAAGAGACGGGATGGAAGTTAGTCCATGGAGATGTCTTCAGGCCTCCAACTAATTCAGATTTGCTGTGTGTCTATGTTGGCACGGGCGTCCAATTCTTTGGTATGTTAGTCGTAACCATGCTCTTTGCAGTCCTTGGCTTCCTGTCTCCATCGAACCGAGGAGGACTGATGACAGCGATGCTCCTACTTTGGGTGTTCATGGGTTTGTTTGCTGGTTACTCCTCCACTAGTCTCTACAAGATGTTCAAGGGGACAGAATGGAAGATGATAACCATGAAGACAGCATTCACATTCCCTGGCATTGTATTTGCCATATTCTTCGTCTTGAATGCTCTCATTTGGGGCGAGAAGTCATCTGGTGCCGTGCCATTCACCACAATGTTTGCCCTCGTGCTACTCTGGTTCGGTATCTCGGTGCCCCTAGTGTTTGTAGGTAGCTACTTGGGGTTCAAGAAGCCTGCTCCGGAGGATCCTGTGAAAACAAACAAAATTCCTAGACAGATACCAGAGCAACCATGGTACATGAACCCAGTTTTCTCGATACTAATTGGAGGCATACTTCCATTTGGAGCTGTGTTCGTGGAGCTCTTCTTCATTCTCACCTCAATCTGGCTGCATCAATTCTACTACATCTTCGGGTTCCTTTTCCTCATCTTTCTTATTCTTATTGTGACGTGCGCTGAAATCACAATCGTTCTATGCTACTTCCAGCTCTGCAGTGAGGATTATCAGTGGTGGTGGAGATCCTATTTGACATCAGGATCATCAGCACTCTACCTCTTCCTATATGCAACCTTCTACTTCTTCACAAAGCTGAATATTACGAAGCTCGTATCAGCCATTATGTACTTCGGCTACATGCTGATTGCCTCCTATGCTTTCTTCGTGCTGACGGGCACGGTCGGCTTCTATGCGTGCTTATGGTTCACAAGGTTGATCTACTCATCAGTCAAGATTGATTGAGAGGATTGGTTTGATCATATTCTTAATGACATAACAAAGTAGCAAAGTCGATTTTGCTCTTTCTTATCTTCGGATGCTAATCAACATGATTCAAGAGAAGGCCTCATTTATCTATCTATTTTAGTTGCTTGGATGAAATCGTCATATTGAATCCGTTTAGAGTTTGCAAGGATCAATCAAAGAGTCTTTATTGTTTTATCTACAATATTGGTGTCAAAACAAAGGCATTTTTACTTGTAGATCTCTGTTGTAGAACAATTGCATCAATGTGGCTATCTCTTTATATCAGAGTTTTGTTCTTTAATCAATTATTTAGGTAACAAAATCATATTATGATTAGGAAATTTTTTAGTTTGCCCTCTATAATTTTTTTAAATTAAATATTTTGGCTTTTAAAACTAACCCTTTAAGTTCCCGTCAGTTTATCATATGAATTCATAAGACCATATGGATAAAAAAGGTCGAATGAAAATAGTTTAAAAAATAAAAAATATATTTCTATAAAAAATGAAATTCATCATATCCTGACAATTTTTTACCCCCACACCATTGTAAAAAAGAAAATAAAAAATATATTGGGCGATAATCAAAAGGATATCTTGATTTTTATTGAAATCATTAAAGGACATTTTTTTTATTATTTTATCAAAGGCCACCTATTAGCTCTTTTTATAAAATGACATAGCTGTTTTATATACTGTTTAGCTAGTTTTGACTTGTTAGCATGTTGTTTCGATTATATCATGTATTGTTTAGGTAGATTTTGACCTGTTTAATAGTATTTATATTATAATAATTATAATTTTATAATTATATTATTATCGTAATTATTATAATATAAATTTGATTAATATTTATGTTGTAGCCATAGCTTTTATCATACGAAGGATGCTCAATTGTTAAAAAATAATAATAATAATAAAAGAGACGGGCTCATGTGATATGTGACGATTCCAGAAAATATTGGAACTTTTTTATTTTTGTCCAATTATATTTGATAATTTTAAAATTTTAAAAATATTTTAGAAAGAAATCAGATTTATTATTATTAACTTCATTTCCCCCCCATTTTAATTTATTATCACTCGGTGCTTACCACCACTAGCAGTTCCACTGCCACTTCCCCACTTCGTCGCTTCCTCTTCTCTCTTCTAAAAGGCGCCTCTTTTCTCCGCCTCTTCATCCCAAAACCCTCGCTTTTCCGAATGCCATCACGTCGCCTCTCCTCCTCCGCCGCCGCCGCCGCCCACCACCACCACCTCATCCTCCTCGCCTCCGCCACCTCCGTCTCCTTCCTCCTCCTCATCTTCCTCGCCCTCCTCCTCTTCCTCCTTTACTTCTACCTCTCCCACTGCTGGCCCCCTACCCTCCCCCTCTCCTCCCCCTCGCCCTCTCCCAGCCCTCGCCTCCGCCGATTCTCCTACCGCTGCCTCCGCTCAGCCACCGCCTCCTTCGACCCCTCCCGCTCCCTCGGTCGCGGCGCCTCCGCCGCCGTCTTCCGCGGCGTCCTCCCCGACGGCAAGTCTGTCGCCGTCAAGCGCCTCCTCCTTCCCCTCTCCTCCTCATCCGATCGCGACTTCCACAACGAGCTCCACGTACTCGCGGGCATCCGCCCCTCCCCCTTCGTCGTCTCCCTCCTCGGATACTGCCTCGAGGGCAGCCATCGCCGCCGCCGCCGCCTACTAGTCTACGAGCACATGCCCCATGGGAGCCTCCAGGAAGCCCTCTTCTCCTCCACCTCGATTCTCACCTGGGACCGCCGCTTCTCCATTGTCCTCGACGTCGCCCGAGCCCTCGCCTTCCTCCACCTCGAGTGCGATCCGCCTGTCGTCCACGGAGACATCAAGCCCAGCAACGTGCTCCTCGGCTTCGACTTCCAGGCCAAGATTTCCGATTTCGGGCTGTCCCGGATGAAGACCGACCCCGATCTCGGTCACGATTTCTTCAGCCAAGATCTCTTCCAGAGTCGGGACCTCGCTCAGGAGAGCCTGCCGGTAGATTTCACCCTCCCTTCCTCTTCTTCCATTAAGCTCAGTTCCAGTAATACTCCGATCTGGAAGGAGGCGGCGGCGGCGGCGGCCACCACGTTATTTCCCGCCCAAGATGAAACCTTTAGCTTCGAACATAGCAAAGAGTTGAGTGCCAGTGTGGATGATTTAAGAACAGAGTCCACTGATCCATGGGACAACCATTGGTGGTGGAAGCAGGATGGAAGCAGGGAGTTGAGCAGCAAAGATTATGTTACAGAATGGATTGGTAGCCAAATTTGCACCTCCGGCAATCCCCCTCCTGATAAGTGTTTTGACTTCAGGAACTCGAGTCGTGTAGAAGTAGGGGATGATGCCCTCTTCACTGGTGCTCATACTGAGAAGAAACATGACAAGAAGAAATGCGTTCTCCATTCCGACAGAAAGATGAGAGAATGGTGGAAGGAAGAATACTTTGCGGAGATTAGCAGGAAAGGCCATTGCAAGAAAGATCGACAGCGGTGGTTCCGAACGATAAGTAACCTCGGCGAAGAGTATGCTAACCGTAGTAGGGACTTGAATGTGGATGTAAGCTTTAGGAAGAACTGCAGGAAGAAGAGAAGTCGATCGGCCGGCAGCGAGATGTTCAGCTGCGACCTGCTCAGCAAGGAGCTGAGTAGCACAACAAGCAACAGAGGAACAGTGTGCTATGTTGCTCCAGAGTGCCATGGCTGCGACCAGCTGATGGAGAAGGCCGATGTGTACAGCTTTGGTGTGCTGATTCTGGTTATTGTGTCGGGAAGGCGGCCATTGCACGTGTTGCCGTCGCCGGTCAAGCTCGAGAAGGCGAACCTCGTGAGCTGGTGCAGGCAGTTGGCTCAGGCAGGCAACCTGTTCGACCTTGTGGATGAGAGGTTGAAAGGCGCATACGACAAGGATCAGGCAAGCCTCTGCATCAACCTGGCCCTCTTGTGCTTGCAGAGGATCCCCGAGCTGAGGCCCGACAGCGGCGACATCGTCAAGATCCTCACCGGAGAGATGGAACTCCCAGTTGTTCCATGTGAATTCTCTCCATCTCCCCCTACTGCTAAACACTACATCAAGTCAAGAAGGAAAGCTTCAGCGGATGCAGACTAACAAGGTCTGTTTTTCTTTCTTCACTTTGCTTTGATATAAAGTTGAGAATTTTTTTCCTGGTTAAAGTTCTTTAAATTTGATCTCTGAGCCTTTTGGTACTGTTTATTTATGCTTGTTCTTTGTGTGAATATGATTTCTTCTTTTTCTTCTTCGTTTTTTCTGATTCAAAGCTCATGATGAAGCTATTGCTTTATACGTAAGCAATGAGAAGCAATCAGTAGATGTTCATGATTGAGAAAGCAGTCATAAACAATTTGAAGGCATCAATTTAGTCAGCTGTTGCAAACCAACTTCTTGATCTCATGGTTCATTTTCTGCAATTTCTAACACTGGAATTGTATTATATTCATTAGGGTGGTGATGCTAAGCTTCATCTTGCCCCTGATTCAACTAGATCTTACTAACTTTTATATTTAACAAGATAGAGATTGATTGATTGATCTCACATGCAACATGCTTAAAGGTTATGGGGGTTTCTGTCGTTGAGTGGGGAAGAGTGTCACATGGAGTTTAGCAGCTCTGCTGTCTGAATCATGAATGTTTTTGGATCAACTCAGTATAATATTAGCAAATTCCAAGTTGTTTCTTGATATATTTTTTTTACAAAAAAAAAAGAGAGATATTTTTAGTGGATTAGCCAAACTTTTTACTGGATTGATTTCCTATTTGATTCTTGAATTACTTAAAGAGTAATTTTTAATATGCTCCAACATTCAATATATTTTTTTTAACACCTAAAATTTTCGTTAATGCCAATACACCTGTTAAACTACTATATATACTTTGGCAACAAAGAAGAAATCTTAAGAGGCATTTTGATATTAATAATGTTTTAGGGGCATTTAAAAAAAAGGCTCATAAACATTGAAGGTATTTTAAAAACGGGGAAGTGAAAATTGGGGTAGTATTGTTAGTATTCATGATTAGAAACTAGACCAAGGTTTTATAATTGGCTTTTTGCCAAATCTAAGTTTTCGAAATATTTAAATCACCTATTCTATTTTCAAAATGATGAAATCACGTATCCAATATCAATTCTGTGGTTTAAATAAATTTTAAAATTTGATTCGTATTCAAAAAATAATTGCTCTTTATACAATATTTCAAATTAATATTTAAAGATATTGATATAATCAGGAGAACAAAATGAATATATAAAATTTTATTTCATGTTATTTTGAACTTTTTAAATTATCAATTAATTTTGATTATATTTATGTTTTTAAATATTAATTTGACATAATATACGAAGAATAGTAATTTTTTTAACTTAAATAATAATAAGATTTTTAATTAATTGTTCAATCGATTAAAATTATTATTATCATCAAAATAATAAGGAGCAATCAATTAAAAATATTATTATTTTTTATATTAAAAAATTATTATTGTTTATATATTGTATTAAATTGATGTCTGAGAGCATGAATATAATCAGAAGAACAAGATAAATATATAAAATTTGATTTCATATTATTTCGAGCTCACTAAATTTATCGATCGTTTTTTATCAAAATCGGTTAATGAATTTAGAGAATTCGGAATGATATTAAATTAAGTTTTATGTGTTCGTCTTATTTTTTTTAATTATATTTATGTTTTCAAATATCAATTTGAAATAATAAATAAAGAACAGTGATTGTTTTTAATGTAAAAAATAATAATATTTTTAATCGATTAATACTGTATAACAATTGATTAAAGTGATTCGTTGATCGTCAAAATCAACAGTAATTTTAATCAATTGTTATGGTGTAGTAATCGATTAAAAATATTATTTTTTTACGTTTAAAAAATGATTGTTATTCATATATTGTATCAAATTAATGTTTAAGAGAATAAGAGGAACATATAAAACTTAGTTTCATATCATTACGAGTTTTTTAATCTATCAATTGATTTTAACCTAAAATCGATTAATGAATTTAGAAATTTCAAAATGATATAGAATTAAATTGTATGTGTTCGTCTTTTTTTTTTAATTATTTTTATATCTTTAAATATTAATTTGGCACACTATAAAGAGAGAAGTTATTTTTTAAATATAAATTAAATTTTAAAATTTATTTAGGTCACATAATTATTTTCAATCGATTAATAAATTTATTAATCAATTGAAAATAATAAGAGGGATAAAAATAAAATTGGATATATAATTATGTTATATAAAATATATGATTTAAATATTTTAAAAACTTATCAATGCGGTTTAGTAAAAGTCGTTGTATAATGTCATTCTAGGTTGATTGACATAAATAAAGCATTTCGTTTTACTCGCACATTAGCACATAGAAATGGTGGTTATTATTATCTTGTAGCAATGTAAAGCAATAACAAGATTTGGTGGTTCAATCAAAAACAAAAAGAAAAATTAATCAGATCGAATAAGATTTTATCAGTGATAAGTTGTTTGGTGGATTTTCAGAAATTATGGTTCAATTCTCATTTGGGGCATGCGCAATTCTACGGTGAGCAAAAAAAATTCATGAAGATTGCTACTTGCGTATTATTGTAAATGTTTTTGAATTTATCTGATGAACGAATTAATATTTTGTTTTTTTTAAAAAAAGTCAACCATTTGAATCATCCAGTTTGAGAATTAAAATTATCAGTTTCATTCAATTGTCTAAACACGTTATAAGAAAAAGATACAACACTTGGAAAACTAACTAAACAAAGCACCAATATCATTGCCTACTTGCTAGGATTGAGCATTTAGTTAAAATTTTAATTAAAATTGAATTAATTGAAAATAATGGACTAATTGAATTGAAATTTATCATTAAAATTGAATTAATATAAAATTAGATCAGTAATCAAATTAATTATTTTTTTAAAAAAATAATGTTTTTAAATAAATATTTAATCGGTTTAATAATAAATAAAATTTTAAAATATTTTATTATTCAATAAAAAAATAGTTTAATTAATTTTAAAATTTAAATTAAATAATTTCATCGAAATAATCAATATTTTTAAATAAATTAAATTTTTTAATTAGTTTGATTAAGTCCATTGTTTCAATTGAATTGAAGTTTTCTTCATCCCTACTTGCAAAGTCTATCATTATTATTAATAATTTCTTTTTTCTAATGGATTGTGAAAGTAGCTCCAAATGTAAAGTTAGTAATTCTTGTTCAATTCCGACACTTTGCCATTGCTTTAACACCCTTGCCTTGGAAAAATGAAACATCTTTTGTTTTTTTTATCTTACTTTGGACTTTGGATTCTAGTAACTTTAACCTTTTTCTTCATATGTGTAAGAGGCGAAGCTTTACCACTTTGATTTTTAAAAAAAGAAGAAGAATTCAACATCATCCATTTCCCTTACGGTTCGGGCATGCTTCAACTTCTATAGGTTCACACACATCGAGTCGTGTTCGAAACCCGTGAGGTTTTGAGAAGAAAAGAACTCAACATTGTCCATTTAGTGGGTCATTCTCTTTGTGGTGTGGCTATGCTTCAACTTCTAGGGTTTTCAATTTTCCAAATTTTTAATTTTTAATTTTTCTTAAGGGTTTGAATATATTTAATTTAACATTATCTTCAACTTCTATAGGTTCACACACATCGGGTCGTGTTCGAAACCCGTGAGGTTTTGAGAAGAAAAGAACTCAACATTGTCCATTTAGTTGGGTCATATCTCTTTGTGGTGTGGCTATGCTTCAACTTCTAGGGTTTTCAATTTTCCAAATTTTTAATTTTTAATTTTTTTTAAGGGTTTGAATATATTTAATTCAACATTATCTATTTTGTGGGTCATTGTCTTTGTGGTGGTGCTGTGGCCATGCTTCAACTTCTATGGGTGCACACATATCGAGTCGGGTTAGAATTTTAGTTTCTAAATTTCATCTTTAAGTAACTACTTAAAATTTAAAAAATCTAAAAATTTTAGTAAGAGTTCTTTGGGTTTTCAAGTGAGTATATTCTTTTAGCCACAACCCTAACCCTATCGCATTCGAGATGCAAACTTTGAGATAGAAAAAGCATAAGTACCATATTTTACTTAATATCATAAAGTTTGTCCAAAACATATATTTTTACCAAATCTTAATTGATTTAGTAAAAAAAAAATATTCTTTTATATTTTGTAAATTGGACTAATCTAAACTTCCAATCAAAGAAGAGATAAGCTAGCAATTTGTACAAATAATAAAAACAATGGAGAACAAAAGAGGGAGAGATTGAAATATGAGGGGTCCAAATGGTCTCCTCGTTTGGAAAACTCATGATTGATTTGAATAAGAATGTCTTCAAACTCGAGTTTCTTGATAAGTTCGCAACCAAAACTCATATAGAGTTTAATTCAACTTACTTGAAAGTCGAAGAAGCTCGATCCAAATCGATAAAAATCAATCAAATCAAAGTGAACAAATAAGAGGTTTTTAATAGTTGAACCAAGAGATAAGCCAATATTAACTAAATTTTGAAATTTTGTATCCAAGGCAAATTTTTATGCTTCCAATGAGTTTTTTCCCTCTCTTTTCCCCTTTTCAAATGGATAAGGCCAATAATGTTAGAGAAAATATATTAGCAATAAATAAATAAAAAAAATTGATAGAAGCGTTATTTAGCAATTGTAAGAATGTGACATGGGAAAAATAATAGCCCACAATTGGCACCAATACATATATATTTTTTGGATCAATTGTTTTTTAATAAAAAATTTAAGAATAAATATAATTATATTATAGATTATTCTTTTCTCATCATTTAAAACTAAAATTACATAATGCATCATGATGAATGCATTTTTGGAGTAAAGACTAAGAAATGATGAATGCATTGAAATAAGCAACAACACAATGATGGAAAAAGTGGCACACAACTCTTGGCATTTGCTGCATAAAACAGATGAATAATAATTAAAAATAATGTGCTTAAAAAAGGAAGACGGCACAGGAAAAGTTTTCATTTTGCCCATCAAAGTTATCTCCTTTGCAAAATGCTCTTTGAATTTAAAAATTAATATTAAAATAACATTTAAAAAAAATAAACTCTTACCATCTCATCTTACAACCATTATAATGGTTAGATCATGTGGTTGACGCCATGTTATTTGTTATTTCTCCATAGAGCAAAATGATTATGCTAATGGTTAAGAAATGATAATTGATATTTAATTTGTAAATAAATAATTCATTGACTATGAAAGTTTTTCATAGTGGATTTGAAGATGCAAAAATGCTACATCATAATAATCACATGTTGAAAAGATATCTATGAACTCACCAGTGATTCATAGCCTTCACTCTTCTCCATCAAAGTCCATAAGAAAATCAGTTATGTTCTCTGAATCATCTATAGCCTCTTCCAGAGACATGGCATCTTTCTTCTCTGGCTTTTCCTTCTTTGGTAATCGAAAAAAATAATAATAAAAATAAGTTACAAGAAAAAATAAACTAAGAAGAAAATGAAATCTTTGAGCAAAACCAAAGAAGAAACCATGCCATTTATCTAATCTATCGCAAAGCTTCTCCTTTATGTCCAAAGGCTTTAGAACATGTTTATCCATGCAAGGTGGAAGAGAAGAGAGGATAGGAGAAGAGAGTTTCAGAGTAATTCGTTTGCTTCATCTTTATTGACCATGAGTGAAGGGACAGGGGAGACAAAAGTGTAAAAAAGATGAGGGTATCCTTGTCTCCTCCAGGGCTAGTTCCACTCGCCGTGACATTGCCGGCTGAACCTTACCTCAACACTACTAACCAAGCCTTGCCCCAACACCACCTACTGAGGGCAACACCAGGATTTGCCCCGTCACTCGAAGATGAGATCTACCTAACTGGAAGCATGGACTTGCCTCAGGACTACTTGTTGATAAGGTTGCCTCACTCACAACCTCGCTCAAGCATTTTGTTATACCTCTTTGAGTAACCTCATCCGACCACTCAGTGTTCCTCGACTCTATTGATGACCTTACGACGTTCCTGAGTGTCCGCTGACCACTCCCAAGATCTCCCAAGCTCGTGGGCAAATCAAGAAAAATCTCCAATCCCCAACTATGGTAACTCGTCTCCCGAGTTTGGTAGAGATTTGGAGATAAATCTCATCTGAGAGAGGAATTCAACTTCCTCTCTACTGGTCTTTCACCAGTATAAACGAGAGAGAGAGCTCCTCAAAATCAGAGGATCCCTCCTCTCAGGGATTCCAGGGGTAAACAGCCTTAATGTCAAAATGACTTACAACTATCATCAACTTTTAATGGAAAAACTGGAAGTTAGTAAGGAAGAATGAATATAATCATATTAGCATGGCATACAAACATACAGGTTCCAGTCTATGGGTAATGTAATATGAAACTAAACTGATGGTGCATTTGATTCCCGAAACAGAAGAGACAGGAAAGTGAGTAGCTACTCTTAGAGAACAGAATAAAAATAACTATTTCTTAGTTTGGTTCATGAAAGGATATACGTAAGGTTTATGACAAAATAATAGTTTTCATATTCATATCATGACTCATCAAATCTGCAGTGATGGTACCTTGGATTTACGAAGCTGAGGGGTAGACTTCAGAACACTCCAGTTGCGTGTAATTTCCTCCTCGACTTCATCATCTTCTTTATCTTCTTCTCCCTCACTTTCTTCATCCTGACCCAAAAGCAGCAGTATCACAAAAAATCCAAAACTCAAAAAAGAAAAGAAGAGCATAAGAAAAATATTTTAGCTTTGGAATTAATACAGTTGTGCATAGTAGCCCGAGAAATAGCAATTTATGAGTCAAGATTCATAAAAGAGAGTAAAATAAGAGTCCATAGGATTAAAAAGTTCCGCTCACATCATCATCATCCCCAATGTCAACAGCACTTGCCAAAGCTTCATCCATGTCAGTGATCTGCAAAATGAAACAACAACAAATCAGCCACAACTATTTGAGGTTGATTAAATTGAAGTTATCCTACCATTGAGCTCTATGTGCAGCTATATCACGAGATACTTGACAAGCAATTAAGAAAATGCATCTTTATGTATCTGTTCAGCTCGAAGGTCGAGCAAGCTCAATCAAATACAGATCCTTTTTATTGTGAACCTAAAAAGTTAGATTACCTCTAGCTCTTGTTTTTTCTCATTGGCCAAAATTTTTTCAAGCTCCTCCCTTGATATGATTTTGCCATGCTGAAACAAACAAACAAACAAACCATTAAACAGCATACCTGAATATGATTAACACATTTTTTCCAGACTCACTGCCACCATTTTTATGAAATAAATCAAGTCACGGAAAGTACTCCAATTGTGTGCCAAAAAATATTTGCATGTTGCTAAGCTATAAACCAAAGTCCAGCAGAAGGTTCAGAGCTCCCCATGTTCAGGTCCATAAGTAGTGACAATCACCCTACAAAGACTCGCTTTCCCTACATCTATGGTGGATTTCCTTAACCAAGCCACTGTCCAGAATAGTTAGTGTGGAAATAAAATCAATCCTTATTCATACATGGGTTTCTCTGGTACCAAAAGGGTCACTTCACTCCAGTCCAAGTATAACTAATCCAACATTGACTATCCGAGCTCCAAGTAATTTACCAACCAAATTAATAAGTTTGGCATTCCTGGCCACCAAAGGAAATCTATGATGTCTTGATCACAATCAACTAAAGTTAAAATTCCATTAAAGAGAGTTTTGACATGGTAGCAGCATCTCAAGGAATATCAACCAACAAAAAATAACAATCTTTCCACAAAAGAAAATGACAAGAACACAACATCAGAAGACAATACACTGCTAGAAGATTAAGTGCACTAGAAAGAGGACCAAAATGATGATTTTACATCTCAAGATGTGCACTCAGGTTGGAAATAAGTGCAAAAAATGACCGATTTTGTCAATCAAGCCTGCACTTAAGGATATTCGAGAAACTAGAATTTAAGCACATCCATTATGTTCATTTATAAAAATAGTTTGAGTAAATAAGTGTTGTCACGTTAAGCATAGATGACAACTACTATACTATTTACCGCCAAGCAATTTTGCCACCAGAATTCATCACAGGAGCATGATAACTTGTAGAGATGGCATGTTGGTGTGTTAGAGCATGATAACATGTTAACAGAGCAAATACACTAGCATGATAAGATGTAAAAGATGAATCAGTTAGAAACTAGACAATACAAGTTCACAAAATATGATCTCAATAGACAGTTAAAAAGAAACTTTTTATGCACATCATCTTTGGTTTACCAAGATTTCTCTTCCAAATCAGTACATAGGCTGTAGAATAATCTCATACTATACCCAAACATGGACATATTATATGTTCTTATAACATGATCAGTTTTTTAGGAAATTTATGAGGTTAATATAAATAATTAAGTCAAACAATACACAATATTCTCAGCAGAAAATAAAATGTAGCCTATAGAAACATTTATGTTGTGTTTTATCACCAAATACTCTTCCTTTTTGTTAGACTAATTTAATTTATAGCTAGTTGTTAAAACTAGTTTACTAAGTTGTTCATGTCATACGTTGTAGATTGTAAGTTGTACCTGCCTTTATTAACCTAGAAGAGCTCTATTCAGTAATGGTATAGTCATATTTTCTCCTTCAATTCATACAAAATTGAAATATCAGTTATGGGTTCAAGATCACAATAAATTTATACCCATGTTCATTAGGAGCAAAAGGACCATGAAGTTAAGAATTAAGAAATATAATTAACATCATGGGTGTAAAGAGTAATTAGTTGAATATTGACTAGCTTTGATATTGTAGTAACTTTGCAGAAAGACTGAATTTTACCTCCATGAGATAAGACAACATATTTGGTGTAGGTTCATGAAAATCTGGCCCCCTAAAATCAATTACTTCATTAGGGTCTTGAATATAATTGACAGTTGGATAAACAGGATCACCACCCCATACTGCAGGAAAAAAAAGAAGAGATTAGTCAACCTATAATTTTCTCCAAGTCTAAAACCAGACAGATAATCAGAGAAAAGCATCGAGTCAAAGAAAAGAAAGCAACAGGTGCACATCATAGAATGGATTACAAAATGGTAAAATTGAAATTTTGCCATCTCTTTAACTTAGAAAACTTCCAAAAATACAGGTAATGATTAATGAGAATAAATTTCCTTATAAATTGTAAAAAAAGGTAATTTATATATCACATTGTATAGATAACTATTGCTGCATATTTTCTGCTTCAATTTGATTTTTTATATAGTGATTGCAAGTGCGCCTTTCTTATAAGTTACACAGGTGAGTCATGCTCCACATTTAAAGGAAAGCTCAAGAAGAACTGAGTTGGTGCTTCAGCTTATCCTAATCCAAAAAACAGACTGTTAGAAGCATCAGACTTGGACATGTTTTGACAATTAAATGAACTTATGTTTCCAGATCACTAGAGAATCTTTTTTGACACATTAAACTCTGCACAGTGGAAACCTACACATTTCAAACAGCTTAAGAGGAAATACTAATCCTCTGTTTCAAGCACCACCTCCTTATAGATATGATATCACCTTATTGAATAATAGGTTAAGATATTTAAAACTCTTAAAGAAATTTCATGTTCATCCTAATTGCTCACTTGCTTCTTTTCTTATGATGACATGATAGATAATTTTTTCCCCTTATTTTCCCTGTGATTGAATAGGTGAGGGCACCCAATCAATCTACTGTCAGAGCAAGAGGTCTTTTATTTTTGTTGGAGTTCTGCAAGTGAAACACATGGAATGTATTTCAAAAATATTAATATTGGCAGGGGGGAAAACAAATAATTCAGTGTAGCGATTCAAATAGTGTGTTCTACTCAGATACCATATGAAGATTAACTAGGTCACCACTTACACCAGAAGCTTAACCGAATCTAAATTTATATTTGCATTCCTTCAATCCTTGTTGTATCTAAAAAAAATATTTTATGTTCTTTTAGGTTTTAGTCTAACAAACTACATAAAAGGGTACCATGCAGACTGTCATACATGCCAAACCAACATGCCATTCAACCAGTGAGGTCACCTTCACCACAAAATTTTCACATCACACAGTTAGAATGAAAAACAGGTTACATACAATTAACGAAAGAGAACGATTAGTCAGTGAATTATCAAAATAAACTGAAAATTATGTCATACTCTCTTTGATTAGATCCTCCCGCATTCGCATTGCCAAAGGATCCCGCTTAATTCGTATGTCGGTTCCCATCATGATGCGGTACTCCTCAGCAGTTTGATGTTCAAACATTGTTATGAGTTGAGTGAACTCATCCTCGCCAGTTTCTTCATAGTGTCTCTGTATAGCCTCTTGTGAAGTATCCCGATCCCATGATTTGACCCACTCTGAATAATATGCTATTGGCCCAACCTCCTCCAATCTCCTCTGCTCTTCCTGTAGCCTACAACATCAGACGATAGACACTGAAACCAACATCACAGAGACAAAAGCAGATCACTGGAAAAGCCTAATTTGGTAAAACTAAATATCATTTCATGAGCAGTTAGTGTAGTACTAAGAAATCAAGAGGAGCAACATGTCAGATGCCCATTACAGTACTCTACCTGAGCTTCACAATAATTAGCTTCATCAACCACTAGATAGTTAAAATGTTTGATCATATCTTATACTTAGGTACCAAAAAGATTTAATTGGCACCTGAAAAATACAAATCTCAAACCAGATCACACCTCATTAGCAGACATCCCTGATTCCTCTTTAATAGTCCTTACTCCAGGATTTTAAAATTTTAAAACATCCACACAACAGTAGATTGTCTAAGAGAAAGAAATAATTTCAATATTTGACATTGCAAAGAAACTGAGAATCTTCTCAGGGAGAAACTTGACAGATATTGGACACAAAAGAGTATATTATCTCAAATAATTTCAGAACTTCTATTAACTTCCAATGCGTGTAAATAATAAAGAACTCTGCAAGGTTTAGCACTTCTGCGATGATGATGAGAGTACAAGTATTTCTTGTGAAACTTGTAAGCAAAAAACTTTACATAATATTTATTCAATGCAGAAGCATAGAAACAACAACCTCCAATTTCACAAGCTTGCATGCAAGAAAATCTACCTTTCCTCCTTGAAGAGATGTCTTCTTGCTCTTGCAAGAGCAGCTTCAGTTTTTGTTGGGTAGTCACCAAACAATTTTATTTGTCCAGTTTCTGCCATTGCCTTTGCAAAAACCTGTTATGCCAGGAAAAAAATATTGTAAGATGTGGCCATAGAAGTAGGACAGAAGAATTTCCAATATCAATTTTGACAACCAAACTTGGCTACAATTGTCTGCACAAGTGATAATGTGTCAACACTGTACACCTAAATGAAATAATGCCATCTAAGATTTTTTAACTCATTTATTGAGGCTAGTATTTTCCCAAATCAAAGCCATAATTTTTTTTATCAAAGCTAACCGTATCAACATCTGGGCGCCGCCTTTGCCACCTTGACCACTGCTCCTTTTCTGGTTTGCGCCAATTCCACCAAAGATCTTCACTTGAATGAGGCTTTTCTATGGGCTTATTTATAGCTGGATCTACGAATGGATGTGGCCGACCCATTGCTTTGTCTAACTCATATTGGCTCATGTTCTCTTCCTCAGGTTCAGGTTCTGTCTGATATATAACATATTCATCAGATGGGTCTATAGGCCCATCAGCGTCATCATCTGATTCTGAAGTCGCAAGAACAGGTTGGTTGCTCATATCTCCACTAGTTTCTGTAACCTCAGAAGTAGTTGCCTTCCCCTTGTACTTCCTCCTCCGGCTTCCAGGACTTCTACCATATGAAGGTTTCCCATCAGACTTGCCAACAGGCTCAGGAGCTCTGGCAGCAGCAACCCGACTAGCTGTTCCTTCAGGCCAATACTCCCTTCCAGGTATACTTGCTCTAGCACCAGATGCTGGTTCAAGCTGACCAGAAGTTGAATCCATGTAACTATAGTATGGTGGTGGTTCAATTGATGAAGGGTCAAAACCCCTCTCCTTGGTACAGTTAACTATATAAAAAGATTTGCCCTGTTTCCGAGGGCTTCGATTTGATCCAATGTAAACACTTTGCTTACTTGAAGTGCATATCCCCACAAATTGTTTCTGGAATTTTCAAAAAAAAAAAAGAGAGAGAGAAAAGGTTAACATGGTGTCTATGAGTACATAAATTTAAGAAATTTCCCTTTGTTCCAACAGGTTTCCAGTATAGACTAATTGAACATCGAGCAAATCAAGAAGTGTAGAATTAGCATTCAAGCATATTGAAGATTATGATCTCAGTCACATGCACATGCAATTAATCATACTTGATATGTGTGGAACTTTCTACAACATAGTTTCCCGTACACACCACAATCATCAGATCTCAACCTCCTGACAAACTGATCTGCTGCAGAAACAAGGAGAAAGGTGATTGAAAATGTTTGTCTAGATTTGCAAATTTAACACATGCTATTATTTTTATATGTTAGAGAATGTGTACCTTTAAAAAGCCATGAATGTGAGAAAGATGTCATTTTCTGTTGATGTTCCTGTTTACAGTGTTCAAAATCTTTACAAATCAATATTCAGTTCACCTTTCTGTAGCCAAGAAACAAAAACGTCAGTAGAATTTTTAGCACAGATTAGGTTTTGTTAAGTTTCTCATGTAGCAGCTTCACTAACATTGCATTGAAACATTCAATGACATAATTTTTCTGCCTCGAGCATCTCGATCATCCCTTTTGTTTGTAAACCTCATCTAGAAGGTCATTTTTAACAAGATGAAGAGAACCAAAAAATCAGAAGAAAAAGATTTCAATTCAGACAATCGCTCTACATAATATGGCTATGACTATCTTCATATTTAAAATGGTTATCAAATCTTAAGGCCATTTTTTTTTTGCTGCTATGAGCCTATGAGATTCAGATTTTTTGTGTGTGTGATTTCTTTATAGATGACATTTTATGGAATTCAGTTTACTGAACAAAAAGAAAAATTCTTATATCAGTTATTTTTTATCCATTCTTTAATATAAACATTCTGTTCATTTTCTTAAAAAAAACTAAAACTTCTTATATCAGTTCATTTATATTCATTTTTTGCTTTGTGTGATTCTTCTAGCACAACTTAACGTTCTTTACACTACAATCTAGTACCTCCAGATCTCTAGCAAACATAACAAGTTAGAATTGATTGTTAAATGAGTTAGATTGTGCAATAAATTGGGCTCACGTGCACATCCTAAAGAAAAGGCTTGCCTTTTTCCCATAAACGAAAGGAACGATCAATATCGCGAAGTAACCCAGCGTCCACGAGGAGGAAGAAAACCTGTGGAGGCTAAATGTTTACCACTCGGAAGTCAAAAGAGCCCCAATTTACTCTGCCCAGCGACGATGTCGAATGTGAAGGACGTGGTGGTGGTGGTCGACGCCTTCACGTCGTGCCGTGTGGAGATGATGTAGAAGATGAAGGTCGCAATGGTTGTCGCTGTCTTGCTGATCGAGGCTCGACGAGTCTCCGATCAACAGGGAGAATTGCTCATGCCCACCGATCGAACTCACCGCAGCGGATAGGAGTGAGGAACGACAAAGGAAAGTAACTTACCAGAGCAGTAGATAGGGGCGAGACGATGGTGTGAATTATTTCATTTCACCCCTTAAAATTTCCACAATTTAAAATATTTTCTAAAAATTTAAATGTCAAAATATTCTTAAAATTTAATTTCTTATCATTTCACAATTAAAATAAATATGCAATTATATTTTTTATAGTAATTCTCGTTACATTTAATTGTGTTAATATTTATGACTTTTTAGCTAATTTATAAACCAATTTACTTAATACTTCGTGAATTATTTGTATTTTTTTTAATCTATATATTTAATTTTTACAATCTCAATTTCATGAAAAAAATTCATCCAACAATAGAGTATATAGGAAAATATAAATAAATCATGACAATGATCTAATGTCACAAATTCTTCAAACTATATAAATATAATTTATCTAGAGTTATCAAACAATCAATTCATTCATGATGGGACGGATTGATCCATCAAAAACTTATTTTATGATAAGATAGGTTAGCCTCTCATCTTGATGGATTGAAAAATACTCAATCCATAGGTTGCGGATTAAACGGGCTAATTGGATATAAATTTCAAACTCCCATCGATCAAAATAAACAAAAATAATATTTCAATTTTTTTTATTGCATCTGAATGCACCATCGTCAGACTTACAGTTCACACTTAAAATACCAACAATTTCAAACTTCAAGCAAATAGAGGTCGCGTGGCTTTTGTGTATGCAGATCATGCAAGACACGGGCTGAGGACAAGAGGCAAAAGGCCGTGCAAACCACAAACCTAGAAAAAGGAAGGGAAATAGAAGAAACTAGGAAAGAAAGCAAAAAAAAAACATCTCACCTCAAACAGGAGCTTCGAGATCAAGGACAGCCGGATTGGTGGGATTCGAGCCAAGATCAGGACCAGGACTGACGGATTACCGTTCTCTCAGTTTCTCTGTCGGCTATTCAGATAAAAATAGGAAGGTGAGGAAGAGGTTTATGCGTCAAGGCGGATGAGAATGAGATAGGGACGTTGGTTTTACGAGAGAGAGAGAAGGGCTTTCATTTATCTGAGCGGATCGGTGAGTGTCTGACTTATAATTAGTTTTGAGTTTTCAATTGAAATTTTTTTCCGAGCCGGCCCGAATCTGTCACGGGTCAAACCATCTGAATTTGCAACCAATACGGACTAATCCATTTAAATCCGTCAAATGATGAATTGATAAAATAACAATTTAATCTATTTAAATTATTTGACAAAATAAATCACTCCAACAAATTCAACTTAAATTAAAAACTTTAAAAGTATTCGAGATGAAATTTAAACTCTGGTTACTTAAAAAGTCTGTCTCATCTCCTATCATTACATCATTCATGGAAAAAAAAATTAGATGTGATATCTACCATCATGGGATAGAAATATCAAAATTTATATTTTTTTTCTCTACTTTTGAATTCTTATTTGTTCTTAGACTCCATTAGACTCCCCGGCTCGGTCGAGTCTTTCTATGATACATGACCTCAAAATTAAGTCACATCACAAGTTTTGGTGGACTTAACCACAAAATGCTTAAGCATTCATCTTTTAAAATGCTTATTTACACAACTAAATTGAACAACTCACTTCGCATCTCCTCTTGTGAACTCTTCCCTTAGGAAGCTGATTTATGCATCAAACTTGAACTTACACACTTCACATATCACAAATTCTTCACTTATAAAGCTAATTTAAACATCGAGCTCAAACCTACACTACATGTCTTGCAAATTCTTACCTTAGGAGGTTGATTTGAGTATCCAACTCAAACCCATGCACTACATATCACACACATTGAGTCGCCCCTACTTAATATCTCGAAAATTCTTTATGAACCAAACTTGAGCATCAGAGTTGAACCTCCATCGAATAAATTCTCGATGTACTTGCTCCTGTTTGAGAAGTGCTGAGCTGAAAATCATTGAGGTCTATGCTTCCTTGCTACTGGCAATTGAGTCATGAGATATATAAACTCTCTTACTTTGAGAGCAAGAGCAGCGTCATATCCAAAAGTGGTATACAATATCAAAGAACACAAGAATCTAAGCATTATATAATCTCATGTCATTATGAAAAATATTTATGTTACGAGATAAATACCATGTATAAAACTCAATAAAAGAAAATATACTTGGATCATGAAATATTTCTAACCAATTTTTTTTTTTTCAAAAATACATGAAAGAAGAAGACAGGATATCTCTTTGCTAGCTACCACTCAATCTTTTCCATCCAACAGCTCACTCACATAGACAGATTGCATGTCCTCGTAATTTTTCTTCCATTGCTCGATTACATGTGCCGATCTTTCACATAGAAGTCTTAGTTTCTCCAGTTCCATCTCTGCACCACTTGAAGTATTTTGTTTCTGAATTGAAGAGGAAATAAAAGAATCAGACATCAAAGATTTGTAATTTTGTAGTCAT
>JBBUKS010000117.1:8404699-8418461 GCA_038050645.1 Hedychium gardnerianum
TTGAGTGGTTGAATGAAGTTCCCACGGGATGAGCTGTTGGCTAGTGCATGAGGTGTTGTCACAATGAGTTCTAGGGGTCAAATTCTGGCTAGTAGCCAGGTTCCTGCTCCCCTTATGCACTAGTCACTGTTCGGGTTGGCTAGACTAGCCTCCGTGATTTACCTCCTCCGTGTTGGTCCTGCGACGGACTGGCGGGGGCGCTGGGGGCGAGCGTTTCGCTTTTTGCCACAATTGAGTGGTTGAATGAAGAGTCTCCACGGGATGAGCTGATGGCTAGTGTATGAGGTGTTGTTATCATGAGGTGTGGGAATCAAATTCTGGCTAGTAGTCAGGTTCCTGTCCTCCTTATGCACTAGTCATTATTCGAGTTGGCTAGATTAGTTTTCGTGATTTACCTCCTCCGTGTTGATCTTAGGACGGACTGGCGGGGGCGTTGGGGGCGAGCGTTTCGTCTTTTGCCATCTTGAGTGGTTGAATGAATTAAGATATTAAACATAATTATTACAGTGTTTCTTGAAGGTAATTTGACATGAACTGATATTCTAATAAACCGATTTGTTAAACATAATTATTACAATATTTGTGCAGAGCCAGCAATGTGTTCTTTTCGACGAGTTATTACTTTGAACCTATTTAATGGCAATAAGATATTATATGACTGCCTGGGAAATTTAGATTTGGTCATGGTCCTATCTAAAAGTCGTAGTTAAAATTAAATAATTTGTTTTTATTATAAATTTTGACTTAGCAATAAATTTTAAAAATCTAAAATTTGATTGAGTGGAGAAATATTATATAATTACTTTAAAAAATTGTTTCCTTTTTAAAATAAATAAATAAATAATTTTAGGGGAATACCAAGAGTATGATATAACTACTATAACTGGACCAAAATTATCTAATCCAAGGACAATTGAGTTTCTATAAAAATGTGAAAAAAAAAATAAAAGATTATTTTTATTTTTATTTTATAATTTCAGTATTTAATTTGTATGATATGATTAATTTTGGAGATGATTAATTTGATTTTATAAATAAAATTATTAATCATTCGATAAATAAGAAGTATGGATTTTTTGTGTCACAAATAATTTGAACTTTTTAAATATTGAATCAATTAATATCGAATTTAGGATGATTGATTCGGTCATATGAAGTTTTTTATTGTCTGTCAAGATAAATCTAAAAGTATTCATGATGGATAACTCCGAAGCTCAGTGTTTCGTGATTACATTTCTTATCTAGAGAAAAAAAAATATAAATATATCATAACTAAAAATTAAATCAATGATAATTTAATATCCTTTCGCTGCGTTATAATCCTAAGAAAATTTAAAATTTTCAAATGTAATAGATTTGAATTATCATCGTCTCATAAGTTCGTTTTATTGCCTATTATCGCATAGTAATTTCGAGACTAAACTATTATCATTATTGTGACAAAAAGATGAAACGCTCGCCCCCAGCGCCCCCGCCAATCCATCCCAGGACAAACACGGAAGAGGTAAATCACGGGAGCTAGTCTAGCTAACAATGACTAGTGCATAAGGGAGGGCAGGAACCTGGCTACTAGCCAGGATTTGACCCCAGACCTCATTGTGGCAACACCTCATGCACTAGCCAACAGCTCATCCCGTAGGGACGAGCTAATGAGCTGATGGCTAGTGCATGAAGTGTCACCACCATGAGGTCTGGGGTCAAATCCTGACTAGTAGTCATGTTCCTGCCCTCCCTTATGTATTAGTTACTGTTCGGACTAGCTAGACTAGTTCCATAATTTACCTCCTCCGTGTTAGTCTAAAACGAACTGACGAAAATGCTGGGGCAAACATTTCGCCTTTAAAAAAATGCCACCATAAACTATTATCATTATAAAGCATAGTGAAAGTAGTTGTTATTTATCCAAGTCTAAAATGTCTCCTGCTGAACCACGGCAAAACTGTGTTGCACAAAAATAAAACCCCTTACCGTAAAAATAAATAAATAAATAAATAAAAAAGGAGGTATTTTACAAAACCCTTACCAGAGGAGGAAGGGATGCGGAAGCTTCAAGTTGAAGAAGTCAGTTTGGGGCAATCCTTGTGCTCAGATCTAGAAGGCAAGGGGAAGACAATGATCCTAACGTACAGGAAGGACATCAAAATTCCTCGTCTCGTTGGTTTGATCGTATGGAAGATGTCCTTTTGTCGTTCCCGACGCCGAGGAAAGAAGATGATCTCTCGTTGGTCCCGTTGTAGCGGGAAGAGGAGGAAAGGATCTCGCTAGAGGCGTTCCATGAGGAGGCAAGCAAGACACGGTCTCGAGAGGATTGTTGTGTATAAACTTACGATTTGAAGAGGAAGACAATTCTGATGCAAATGAAGGGATCATGCCGCCTCACCTCATCGTTGACACAGAGGGAGCCCGATCATTCGATTCTTGATGGAGAGGTAAGAAGACAATAAGATAAAACTTGCTAGTTTCATCTCATTGGTTTTCACCTTTACGTTTTGACCTTCTTGATCGGGGATGATATTTTTCAAGTGTGGTTTGTCCAACAAATTTTCTGAACATAGTTTCTCTGTCTTCTTCGATCTTCCACCTGAGTAAATGAGAAAACTTTAGTTGTTGCTTTCATGGAAATTGAAAGATTCATCTTTCTGTTTTCTAACCATTTTTGCTTCACAAAGCAACCCTCATTTCCTATCACATTCAGTTGCTTGCATGCAAAATGTGAGGTCTTTAACTAATACAGCCAAAATAGAGATTCTAGCATCTATGTACAGTTTATACAAAATTTTAGGATTCAGGTACTATAATCATTTTATTTCATAATTAGATGCTAAACAGCTAGATTTTACTATAGATTAAGTTTGTAAAATGACCTGAAACTAATCCATAAATGATTTTTGACCATAAACATAAAAGTGCAGTTTTTGCACTTGAAGTTTTCAGTTATCTGAATCTGATCTGTTTGAGTGAATGGAATGTATCAAAATCTGATACAATCTCAATTCTCCTTCCAACCAACATAAATAGTATTCCCATTTCCCAAAATATAGGATGACTTGAGCCAGTTGGTCAATATATGTGTTTCATCTTTTTCCTGCTGTTTTATAGCTCTAAAATAAACTAATAATCAGAAAAGTGTGTATTTGTTCTGTGGATGATATCCCTTGGAGCTTTAACAGCCAATTGCAGTGCATAGATCTAGAGCTGCACTGTTTTTTCACTGAGCTTTAATGATTTAAGTAGTTTGTTAGGTGAATGGATGTCTAAAAGAAGCATGCTGTTCATATTAATATAGTTGCAATTCCTTTCTATGATTTCTCGAGGATCTTTGCAGTATTTCACTAAGCAGTAATCTATCAATATGTACAAGTTTGGACTAGAGAGTTTCAAGTTATTAGTGTTACATATTTGCCTTTGCCTTTCCCACTGTTTGACGATGCTACATTGTATTGGCATGTCATGCTTGCCGCGACATATTTGTCGGTTTTTCTGCCTCTGCCGCGGCACTTGGGCTTCTGTGAACACGATCCGCAGATGAACTTCGCCGGAACCTCATCGAGGTCACTGATCCCGGAGCATCTCGTGTGCTTCCAGACTCCACAGCTATCGCACGTCAGCATCCTCTCGCCGTCATCGTCTTTGGCTCCGCAGAGGCAGTCCACCGTCCAAGTCTCTGTCCCTCTTTCCATCCGGAACTGCTCGAACACGCATCCATCTCCCAAGCGTCCCTCGACTCTGATCAAATCGTCCGAGCCGAGCAGGAAATTAACCAGCATGGCATCGTGCACAACTTCACCGTCCACTACGACTTGCACTGCTCGGAACGATTGCAAGATCAGGTACGTCTCCTTGAAAGCCTTCGTCGCCTCGTACTTGAGGTCCGCGACTGTGGCATGGAGGGGCAGGACCAGGAGTTCTGGAGGGGGGCGTACGTAGTCCTTCGGCCTGTCGACCAGCTCCATGCAGCACCATACGCGCAGCGCCAACGGATTTGGATTTGCCACGTCCTTTGCTCTGTCGTGGTGCTTCACGAATTGCTTGCAGTCGAGGATCGTGGCGGCTGCTGACCTTCGGGATGACTCCGGCTGCATTTTGGCAGGATTGAGAAGGACGTCGTATAGCAATCTGAGATCACGGATGAGGCTTTCCCTGGATGGTCTGCAGCGGCACTGGGCAGGCGAAACAATGTCAGAAGCAGCAGCAGCAGTATCAGGTTCCAGTCTGAAGAGGCAAAGAATTGAAAATGTCAGCTTCTGATCACACCCAAAGTGAAGGATTGATTAAAAGTGTTACCTGTACTCCACCGAGTTCGTCTCGGAGTTGCATCTGACTGCGACGACGGAACCATCGGCAGCTCGTCTACCACCAAGTCGCTTGAGACAGTAATCCAGCAGCTCGATGGAACCGACAGACCGAAAGGTTGCTCGTTGGAGAGCCCGCCAGGTGACCCACTGCGACTTGTTGACAGCACAGAGAATCTTAACGACGGCACCCTCTGCCCTCGCGATGTCTGTCTCTCTCCATCGGCATGGTGGAAGTAGCACTGTTTGGTTCTTCTCCCCATGGCCATGGGTGTCTTCGAGTAGCTTGAAGATGAAAGCGAAAAGTTCATGCAATGTCTCGAGTCTTCGAGGGGAAAGGAACGTGTACAGGGCTATTGTCTTCTGCAACTGGGATCCAAGTTCTTGGTCGCGGTAGGAGTGTAAGGGTGAGAGTGGCGGCTCGGCGGAGAGGGCGTTCAATGCGCTTTGGTAGGTTTCAGCTGTGTGCGCGAAGCTGCCTGCGCCAAACTCGTAACCCCAATTTCCATACCAGGAACGGCCGGCGCTGACTCCATGGACGAGTCGGTACTCCATTCCATACTTCTTGGACACGTCCATCACAGACACCTTTCTGTCCATGACGGAAAATTTTCCATCATCAGTTCATGTTTCCACTTTCTACGGTAACATGAATGAAGCAATTATTCGTACATACACACAGCAGCAATTCTAAACTGAATAAGTGGTGTTACATCTTACAGGTGGCTTCATTACTTGTAACTAATGTGAAGAGGATATTTGGTATTTATAAGGCCGTCAGAGCTGTATATAAATGTCCAAATACAAAGAACTCGCACGTTAGATTGATGAATTTTTGGTTAGTGTTTATTTTTGGCTCACTCATTTGTCTTTTATTATTTTATTTTTTTCAATTCCATCATCCACAATTGCCTGTCTTGTAATAAATTTGCTCATTAAAGTTGCAGTATTTTGCAGAGGGCAAATTTTACCGGATCTGAATATTATAAATCAACATCATTGTTATGTGCCGAAGGTTGGAGGTGCTGTAGATCAGAATTGTGTGACCAAATTTTACTTGACGATTATGCATTGCTCTCATTCATTCATGGTGCTTGTCATATAAGCTTACGTTAGTGATTTTCTTTTTCCTTTTATTGCTTGAGCAATTTTGTTCAAGTAGGACTGGTTGAATGGTAAACCAAAACCGATATAAATCTCAACTTTTCTGAATAATAAAAAAACGTTTATGACTGAGATCTATTAATCAACCTTTATGCAATTCTCTATAGAACAAAAAAACTCGACATTCTAAGAGTTGCAATTTGATTTTGATAGATTCAACTGAACCAGGAAATCTTTATCAATTTTAATCCACATCACTTATATTATTTGTTGTGTATTTAGAGAGGATCTTATGGTATGGACAATAATATTCAGCTATTGTAATCGCAATTCGTGGGGACATTGATATTCAGATTGAACCAGCCTTTGAACCAGCGGGTAAGTTTCAAAATTAAGTTGGATCACCCGACCCAACAATGTAAATCCAGTTAATGATACACACCTAACTTCTATAACAAATGATTCTTTCGGATTTTAGCTGTCAGATAATCACTTTTTTCGAGCAGCCAACCTTCTTAAGTATAAACTTCTACTAGTCTTCTATGTAAATGGAATATGGAGGCAGTATATGTTGGAGACAAAATCAGACGATAGATTAGAATCAACTAATTCAAGAAAAGCATACGAGTTACTAAAACTAAGATGAGAATCCATTTTTTTAAGTAGAAAAATCAAGAATATTTCAGAATTCACTAAAACTAAGATGAGAAGGAACTGAAAAAAAAAAAATCAATCTTTTTTCGTTTGAAAATCCTAAACCCCACCCACTGATGTCGACAACTACAACGTTCAACAATAAGGACTTAATCTAATTTTTAGCATGAAATCGTAGAAATTAAGACTCTTTTCAGATGCACAATTAAACAATATATAAACAAAATATCCTTCCCAAAAGAAACCTGTAATGCTACAAAGAATTGTTTAAGGATGCAATGAGAAGCTAGCAAAGTGTATTTCCAAAACAATGCTTTAAATATGAAGCTGATATATTTTTAATAATTTTCGCAGTGGAGTCTCAAGTGTTCGTTTTAGTCACTAATCCAATCAAAATACGAAGTACAGATATTAATGAAGCACGACATTAGATTGTGTTTCCATAAGAAACGCCATACTTACCAAAACAAAACATATTCATATTAGGACCACCATATTGGTACTGTACTATGAGAAAGCAATTACAGAAAGACCTAGTTGAGATTGATTCCATTTCCCTATCGGTTAGTTATTAAATAAAAAAACGAATAAAAATTAGTATGATATGAAACAAAATAAATTTATCAAAAGAAACAGAGAAAAGCACAATTGTAAACATGAGAAAGAAATTCCATTTGACTACTTGTTCAGTTACTTCTTCCTTTGAGGTTATAGTATTTTACACATACCTGACATGGAGTACTTTGCACAGGCGATCCCAAAATTCCATCAAATCACAACCCGTTAAAGTTTTTGAGCTGCTTTCCCGGCCATTGATTCTCAGAAGATGGCCATATCCATTGGTATGGATCACCCCATGCAACAAGTGAGTTGAGTCCTCCAATTGAATGTGTGCCAGTTCTTCCAAATCAAGAGCGGCCATCTCATGATTGCAAGAACCACATCTGCAGGTCAAGCTCACACTAATATTAGACCTCATTTTGCAATTTGTTTTCCGAATGGCTCAGCATAATTGATGAATACAATCTATGTTCTGATCTTCCGAGGTGTGTTAACATAGTTACAGTAGTATTCAATGAGAAATATCTGGAAGAAAATTGAAAACAAGGAACAATAAAGTAAATGCAATGCTATATACAATTCAAAATTTTGCAGGAGTCTAAAGTATGGGGCACTATCTACAAAGTGAATGCAATGCTACCCACATGGATTAGAAAATTATTCTCCTCTATATATTTCTCTCCTTTTAGTTTATTTTAACGAGATTACAAATGGAAATTGAATGTTAATTCAATCCTCAATCTCAATTTCCCACCTTGAGGCTGAGAGGTCGCGCAAAGCCCCACAATGACTGCAATGCCGTTGCTGATGGAATGAGGTTGGACTGCTCTCATTGCGGATTATAAAGTGATATCTTGTACAACACACTGGATTCTCACTCCAACCTGTTGGCCCAAAGTAGGTGAATAAATATCATAAATTCACAAGTGTAATGAGATTATTTAAAGAGTACCATCAATCATAGATAGCATAGCTTCAAAGAATTTTTAAAAAAAATGAAGTAATAACCATACGTGGCCTTCTAATGGCTTCTATAAAACAACAAAAATTATAATTGGTGGCCAACTGACTCACTGAACCTTCCATGGAATATTTTCCAAAAGTAGTTAAATTGAATATAACTTCTATCCCTATTTCAAACATGCCATGAATATAAAAGATAGAATATCCCAGCACAATGAATAAAGCTAAGAAAAATTAGGGGAAAAAAAACTAAGCAAAAAAAAAATGTAGATCAAAGAGAGAAAGACAATAAATGATGTATATTGCATAAAGAGAGAAAAAAGCATAATGTGATATGACTTTCGTCTCAGTCACTGTTTCATCAATAATATTTAATTCGATTTCCGTTTGTCTCACTAGATATTTGACGAAAAGGAAAATAACGTTCATGAATGGAATAAAAATCTTTGGCAATGATTTATAAGGACAAGGGTGAAATGGTTCTAATTATAGAATTTAAGTTAAAGACAAGAACTAACATCATAAATAAACATGCCTATCAAGATTGTGATCTAAACCTTAGGATCTTATGAAACACGTGAAAGTGAGAGAGAAAATTTCTAAAATTAATCTTGATAACTATAGATTAATTTTAAGGATCATTTCTATGTTCCTATTTTGCTATGTTAGTTATAGAAAAACTCACTAATTATTTTAAAAGAAAATTTTATGTTCTTTTTCTATGAAAGTGCTAGATGGTCTCACAGATTATATTTAAAATAAAACATACTTGGTATATGCTATTTGAAAATGAAATTTGCTAAATTATAAATCTACAAGTAGATTTAATTTCCATCTTAAATTGACAAGAACTATAAAAACAAAAGATCTTAAGCTAATAAAACTAAATTTGAATATATGCAATGCAGTTTGTAATAAGAACAAAATCAAGGGAAAATATAGGATGAATCATGAATGAACATGAAACTCCTATAAGTAAAAGTTTTATATGTATTCATCAAAATAAAACAATTATAAGATATAATTAACAAAAATAAAGAATAAGTGGTTGAAAAAGAAATTAGCTTTCAAACTGGTTATGTGAGTATCATGCAACGTTTACACTAAACGAACAACTACTACAATCGTCAACCTTCTATACATCATGATTAAAGTGTTAGACTATTAGAAATGTAAAACATATCCATCAAAAATGAGAAATTGATGAAGATATCATTAGAAAAACAAAGAGTGAATGGTTGAAAAATGAAGAACCCTTTTTTTATTGTCGCGTGCATATTCAGATAAGCGCTCATATAATATGTTTTTTATTCAACGAATCGCTAACATCGGAAATGCTGAACTCACCGATAATTCTGCAGTAATCGCAGTAGACTCTCTTGGATCTGGATACATCCTCCTCCACCACGTCCAGATCGACGACGGTGCCGGCGGCGTCGGTCGCGACCAGCTGGAAGGGGATCCGCCACGTGCGAATCAGCGGCACGACCAGCGGAGGCGCGACTCGGGCGTGGCGGGCGATAAAGGACCTCACGGAGAGGCGGAACGGCCCATCCGCTGAAGCATGTTCGCCTCCTCCGCTACCGCCGACTGGTAGGGCCTGGAGGCCGTCCGCCGCCGCCCGCCGACGCGCCCGCTTCAGCGGTCGACCGTCCACCGCCATAGCATCCACTCGCACCATGGAGTATCGCCGGTGGATCTGGGGATTCCGCAGGGGGCAAACGAGACGATATGCTGGCGTTAGGTTAGGATTCAAATTTTGGCTTGGAACAAGACCGGATCCAGTAGGGATTTGGCGATTTGTTTCTCGTGATTTGGGGGGCAAAACAGAAAGTCGGAAGCGCGATGCAGAGCTGGGCGTGAATCGTGAGGAATTGCTATAAAAAAAAAGGGAGCTAATTAGAAATGAAGTCGGTTTGCGAAACGTATGGAGACAGATTTGCCACGTCGGCCATTCAAACTGGTGCGGTTTGACCGTTCCAGACGGCGAGTCCGGGGGACGGGTTTGAACACATCTAAAAGGAGCGGCTAGAATTACGCCACGTTGACCTTCATAGTCGGTTTGTTTGACCGTATATTTATATTTCTAAAAAGAGTCTTGAGCTGCCGGCCTAAAAATCTAACAATTATTTTTTATTAACTTTTTATAATATTTTATATCATTTTTAAAATTATATGGTACTACGATACGTCTAAAATATAATTTAATAGTAGGTATTATACAGTTTGGAATTAACATTTTGCATCTAGTATTATTATATCAAACTTGAAATATACGATTCTTTTATTAAGAAATAGAGATTCATTACATTGATTGATCGATCAATTATTAAATAAAATAAAGAAAAAACTAGTTTATTTGTGGGTATCGAACTGATACAAAAATTTAAATTTAATTAACTTTTTATTTATTTATTATAATGCTTGAAATGTATTTACTTGAACTAAAATAATCTTTATTATGTGATTATAAATAAGACTTGTATAATCTAAAAGATGGATCTGTGAGAGTTTTTCGATTAGTCGAATCAGCTCTAGAATTAATAAGTTCGAATAGGTTAGATAACTGGATTAATAAGAATAAAAAATAAATAAAATGGCTTAATCTCATATCCTGATTTTTACAGAAGCCTCTCCTCCTTTCGTGCATCAATCCGCCGTCGTCGGAAATTTAAAAGGGCGGCGTGAGATCTCCCGGCCGGCAATTTCTTATTCGCACCTCCAGTGTCCGCCGCCCCCACCGCGACCACCGCGTTTGGCAACATTGCCTCCTCGGAGCCTGGCATCCAGTTCAATCCCACGTCGGGTCATTTAGATAATGGGGCGAGTGTATTTCGCCATGAAAGCTAAGTAATTCAGCACTTACTCGTCTCCACGAAGCCATGTCCATCTTGGGCGCCATCACCTTGACGGATTCCACTCGTGAGGCCGCGTTGAAGCCGGGCAGCTCCTTGCACCGCCCTGCCTCCTCCTTCCGGTACCGGGAGTACTCCGACACCGTGGTTCCGGTCCCGTCAGGCCTCCGCTTGCCCTCCCTTACGCCGCCGAGGAAGAACAGGAAGGGGCGATCGCAAGGCCGGTCAGAAGCCGCCAGGGGGCGCGTGTTGAACGTGAAAGGCCCTTGGCTAGAGCTCCTCCAGGTCTTGAAGGTGCGGAGCGGGACCTCGAGTTCAGTGGCCGGCACGGCGCGCGGGTACAGCTGCGCGGTGTAGCCCCAGGACACGGAGACGGACCAGGCGAAGCCCCGCTGGGCCTCGTAGCAGAAGCACTGCTGCAGGATGCGGCCCGGGTCGAAGAGGGACGCCTCCATCAGGGAGCGCAGGGCTCCGAGCTGGCCGCCCTCCTCACCAGGCCTGATGGGGGCCAGGTAGTCCAGGTGGTGCAGCGTTACCAGCGGCGCCACCGGGTGCGCCGCCAGAAGCCCGTACGCGTCGCCTCGTAGGTCCAGCTGCAATATAAAAGCGTTTGTTGAAATCGCTTAACTCGATCAAAAAGACCAACAAAACCAAATGCTCTGGTAAATCCCCTGATGTGAATTTAGGAATAGATCCAATATTATCGAGATCACAATTCAAAATTGGAATTGTTAGATTGAAGATGACGGGGAAATGGCTTACTTGGTGGAATCCGGACTCGCGTGTGAGCGGGATTCCGAGCTCGGTGAAGCAGGAGTGCACGCGCTGGTCGCTGCCGTAAAGATTGGCATAACGGTCGAGGCATCCGTCTATGACTCTGGCGAATTCAGCCGCCGCGGGGGCGCTGACGGCGAAACCCCCACCGCCAAAGGCCATGCCGTAGGAATGCATGTCGTTCTGCTCCACGCTCTCCGACGGCGTCCCGACGTAGTACATCTCGTCGTGGTCATATTTCCGCAGCGTGGCCACCAGGTTGTCGACGAAGAAAACAGTGTCGTCGTCGCCCATGACGAACCAGCGGACGGACGCGTCTCGGGAATGCAGCTGCTGCGACTCCGCTACGATCCGTGCCATCCGCGACGGCGCCGCTCGATTCCCGAACCGCGAGGCGTCGGCGGACACACGGAACGGGGGGTCGCTGGCTGACCACGCACCGGCGGGCGGAGCCTCGTCGAGCCATACGTGGCCACGGGTACGCTCCGGGCGCCACCACAGCGCGCTGTAGCCGCGCCGCCGGGTCCACGTGGCCACCGATCCCCCGATACAAAAGACGATGTGGGAGAAATTGGTAGGGGAGGGATCAGCGGATGCAGGAGAAGGAGCGACGGCGGCGGTAGCAGGGGCGAGTTGAACCTTGCTGGTACGGATGCAGCCGTGGCAACGAAACGACCAGTACAAGCGGTCATCGAAGGACGTGTGCACGAGGAACACAAAGGACAGGAGGAATATGAGGCAAACGGAAGCGCCTATCCGGCACCACCGCACGCGGCTGCTGCCGACGGCGGCAGAGGCAGCATCGTTTGCGCTAAAAGCCAAAGCATTGAACTTCGGAATCATCTTTAACTCACACCCCAATTTTTTTTTTTTTCCTCCCCGACTGAACTCCTAAATCGACGAAAAAGGAAGCCGAAACAGGAACCCTAACTCAAAATTTCGGAACGATTCCCCGGCGACGACTCGCTCCGTCTGCCACTGGACGTGGAGGAAAAACCGTCAATACGCGAACATGGGAAAGGTGGGAAATGGTAAAGGAAAGAAATAGTCCACAAAACTCCCAGTGACAGCGAACGGCGAGGATGATGCGTGTGTGGCTGAGGTGCCCTTTCGCATGTCACTGGTGGGCCTACACGTAGTTTGGGCGGGTAGTGCGGCGTAGACTTTTCTGCCGCGGTTTAATTAGCAGGGCGGATCCACGTGATTTGCCTTAAGCCGGCCGCTTAGGGTTTGGCGCTTTGTGGTTTTGTGCGCTTTTAGACTCGTTAACCTACCGAGATATTTCGGGGGTTTAGGGTTCTGAGAGAGTATGCGGACTTTTTAGAGTCGTTAGCCTACCAAAATATATCGTTTTTTTTTTTAAATATTCACGGGATCAACTTTTTTTTATGTCTTAACATAAGAAATTCCGTCCAGGTGCCAATTACGTGGACTCGTGGTATTTATTATTATTTTTTCACATATAATTATGATAAGCTGTAAAAAAAAAAATCAGTTTCCATTGTACGTGGCATGCTGTCATTTACTGGGCGGACATTTGGCTGTCATTTTAAGCCAGGTACGACATACTTTGTTATTTTGTTATGAACTCTGCTAGGCCGTGGAGACCGCCCTCTTATATTTTTTAAAAAAAAATAATATTATATAATCTCGATTTACAAAGTTAAATATTGAATTTTAAAATATATATATATAATAATTAATTAATTAAATAAATGATAAAAAAATATTAAATTAAAATTGGATTGGATTTCAACTAAATCCGATAAATAAATACGAGAATAAAAATTATATTAATTTTAATTAGGATTGATTTAAAATTAATTTAATTAAAATTATGATCGAATTAAATTTAATATTTAAATAAATTTGATTATTATTTTTTTGTTGCAACCCACGCAGGGGCTTACACCTATCAGTTATTTTAATTTTTTCTCATCCTTTTAATTCTTTTTCATTTTCTTCTTTTTCTTTTCTTTCTCTTATCTGCAATAAATTTATAATTTTTTTCTCTTCTCTTCTAAAACACAAGAATATTTTTTCCTTCTCTTTTCTCTTCTTCAACAAGTAAAAAATACTACATCAATTGTTATCTTCTTTCAATAACAAAAGTAGCTTTGGCATTTTCTTCTTTGTTATGTTTTTTAGAATTTTATTAGTATCATAAGAGTAATTTTGTTTTGTCTTATTTTATCTTGCTTTCTTTGTATTGTTGTTGAATTCACTAAAGCTAATAGAGGTTGATAACAAAAAAAATAAAACTTTCCTTTTTTACAGCAATAATAAAAAAAGTAAGTTGTATAAATTGTATTTTATTAGATTATTAATTAAGATGATTATTTAGATAAAAAAATGATATATGTAAGAATGTTAATTATTATGAGAAAATGAGATTATAAATAATTTTTTATTTTAAATTATAAATAAATTTTAAAAATAGATGGATCATTATTTCAATAAAACAAAAACCAAGTAAAGGTTCAAATTTGTCAAATAAATAATTATATTTGTGATATGAATTAAACTTTTGACCTTTCACATGGGTTGTGCATATTCCTT
>JBBUKS010000117.1:8419691-8434819 GCA_038050645.1 Hedychium gardnerianum
GGGCTTATAAGGGAAAGATCTCTCCATTGGTATGAGGCCTTTTGGGTAGAGCCCAAGAGCAAAACCATGAGGGCCTATGCCCAAAGTGGACAATATCATACCATTATGGAGATATCTAAATTCCTTCGGTCCTAACACAAGACATCTATTGTGGTCTTCAGTGATCACTATATATGATTCAATTTCTTATTGCACAAGGAGTCTACATGTTGAGGGGCATGATTTTCTGGCAAAAACGCACAATGAATTGAGTTTCAATGTTATTCATAATATGAGTGTAGAAACGAGCCAAAGAGTTTTGCAGTTGGTGACAAATTTCACACTCTCCTCCATCATGAAGATGATGCTGATTTCAACTATGTCAGAAATGCATTGACAAAATCTGTTATCATTGGAGCTGAGTTTGTTGGGGCACAGCAGCTAGTTAGCTCTTTACTATCTCAATTCTCAGGAGGTGTATGACAAATTTGACGATCTTGAGGTTTACTCAGGAGGAATATGTTCCATGAGTAAGCACATTTTGACCTTCTAATTAATCTTTGCATATGTTCTTGGCGATCTTTCTTACACTGCACAAATCAATGGAGGAACTTCATTTTACCCTTCTCTAATTCATCAATCATTTCAAATTCCTTTTCACCTCAAGCAAATCTGGCTCCAAGTTATCGTAGAGCATAACGATAACATCACGTCAGGAGCCATCACATTTTCTGAATTTATTTGATAGACGAAATATAAGACTGGATCAGTCAGCTCACGAGAATTGGATACCCGGTTATAAAAAAAAACAAAAAATTGTCTGCCGAATCTGTACCAAATTGCAGTGAAAAGTTCAAAAAGAAAGCTAAAGCCAGAGCCACCAATATTTGATGATGCCCGGAGCCAAGTGGTAACGCTGTGGCGATGGCGACGACGATGCTGATGCTCATGAGATTCCTCTCTGGCTTGCACTCAACCATCCAGTGTGGCTGGCCTCAAAGGTCCTACATCGATATGCTCTCCTTTTTTATTGAAATTAATGATAAAGACAATAATGGTGGAGACGGTGATGACAGCTACAAGTAGCTATTTCCATTAATCAGTGGTGAGAATTGAAGCATGCAGTTGCTTTTCTCTCCACAACTTTCACCTTTATTCAATCAGTAGCAGAGTGATCATGGTGGTGGCCATGCTGCTTCTTCACCTCCAGTTTATCAATTCAGACTTTACGTAGACGACTATTACAAGCTGAACCTACAGCCTATAAATAGGGTGCTCCTTTCTCCACCATGGCTCAAGGCACTCAACTCAAGCACCTCTCTGATCAGCACTTGCTAGCTCATAACAAGAAGATGTCTTGCTGCGGAGGAAAATGCAACTGCGGCTCCAACTGCAATTGCGGCAATGGCTGTGGAGGGTATGAATTAATATGATCAATTTCTCATGTAGATGTTTGCAGAGATCGTGATAATGATTGAATAATGCAGGTGCAAGATGTACCCGGACATGGCTGGGGAGACTGCAGCAGGCGTAGACTTTGGTGCCAGCAGCCACAAGGGGTCTGTAACCTCTGTTCTTTATGACACCTGAATTATTGTTCGATCGATCTCCTGATGAACTGACTATAAGAGTTGTTTGCAGGAGCGTTGAGGGATTCGAGATGGCGTCTGGGCTCGAAGGTGGAAACTGCGACTGCACCAAGTGCAAGTGCGGCAGCAGCTGCAGCTGTGCCTGCTGCGGCTGCAACTGATCGACAAGCCTCTGCAGAAACTCATGCTCTTTCTTTCATGAACTGCCAGGAATTCATCGCGAGAGTGAGAAAGAGAGAGAACATGGAAATGATTAAATAAAATTTCAATGAGAGGACTTGTACCGATCATTGTCATATAATATAATATATATCTATTATCATATATATGCGTGCATGACTTTTCTTGATCACCAGCATTTCTCTTGTTTATTGTCTTCTCCTTGCAGCATGCTTGGAAAATAAATAGAAGAAGATATTGAGGGCCGGAGAGGATTAGAGAAGTGATGAGGGTTTGTTTGAAGGTCCAAAATGATTTTAATACAAATAAACAAAGGCCGTCATGAGATGATTTGGACTAGCATAAGCATAGGTTAGTGAACATAGAGAGAAAGAGAGACTTAATTGTTGGAGATTTGGAATGAGTAAAAGAGAATCAAAAGACTTGTTTAGAGCCTCACAAGGATGTAAATGAACATGAAGCTAAAAGATTTTTGAACTTACATGAAAGTGAATAGAGACCATGGTCGATGTGTTTAGTGATCCAATGTATTTCAGTTACTTATCGTAGTAGAATATATAGAGATTGAGCTTTGAATAAATAATTCTTGTAAATATTTAGAGTCCAAAATTATGATTTGTAGTCCAAACAGAGGCAAAGAAATATGTTTTGATCACTTGAGAAAGGCAAGGTGCCTTATTTGCAAAATGTCAAGCAGGTAGGATTTTGATTCGATCTTGACAAAAGATCATGAGTTTAAAACATTCATGAAATCAGAGTAAAATATGAAAACAATCAAAAGATCATTTCAATGTATTCGACAAGGAATTTAATTTAGATTTATCTTGTGTTTCCGCATAAGGAGCTCAAAGATCTCATGCCTTATTATGATGACTTGACGCTTTATTCTTCAGATTTTATTGCTCGAAAAGATTTTGTTTTGGGGAAGAAGAAAAAAAAAAGTTGTCAATCAGAATTAGCAACAGAATTTTTTGAACGAAAGCATAATCATGCCATTCTTGTCCTCCTCACAGAGACAAATATCAATTCGCTCGGATATGGAGATCGCCGAGCTTCAAGAAAATTGCCGAGCGGATTGGCTGACCTCGCACGGATCTTTTGATTGAACTCTCCCTCCTCCAGCCAGCCGGCCGGCCATCCATCCATCCATCTTTCAGATGTCACCATCCGGGAACTTAATTTTTTTCCCATGACCGCAATAATGCTTCATGGGAGGAATGAGCCAACCGAGGACGATTCTTGCGTGGTTGCGGCGCTCATCCACCGCCATGCCGAACTACGTATACAGAAGCTTTGTGATCGATGTGCCAAGGGAAACGACCGGGAAGAAGGACGCCAATCGGAATGAGCGCGTGAGGCAGAGGACCATGTTGAGGCATCGTCCATACTTTCAACGTTGCAGCTGATCTCTTCTCTTTCTCTTCACTGACGCTCTTATAAACTGTTCTAACTTTTTCTCTATAGTTATACGACAATACTTGTCCTAATCCAAACAGAGTAAGAGCTTGTAATCTTCAGGATCTTGAAGAACAATTACTGTTAAAAAAAAAAAACCACAAGCAGTGAAAATTAATAAAGCTTTGTATTGGGGCTGTCAATTCTTCCTTGATCCTTAGCGAGAGAATGCTTGTAGGAAACGCAACAGATCCTCTGAACCTCACAAAGGCGACGGGAGGGAGGCAGGCAGCTGGAGTCCTTTCCACTTTCCCCCTTGCCATTTCTTCCTCGCCTTGGGCTCCGCTATCTTCCCTTTCAGGGCAAGGTTCTCTGCAGCTCCTCCCTTCCCTCTCTTTCTCCTTCCATTCTCTGTTGCCAGTAATAAAGTCACACACACATATATATATATATATATTCATCGGATCCAGTTGAATGGCAAGTAGGCGAGCTCAGAAGGCAGTAAAGGTCTTGGTTTTTTGAGGTGCTCGGATTGCGATGTATAACTGTTGCTCCTCTCTCTCTCTCTTTCTCTCTCTCTCTTTCTCTTTCTCATGCGTCTCTGTCCGTGTGTGGATTAATGAATTCGAAGCACCTCGTACCGCATGCTCACCCTCGCCTTTTGGCTATATATGAGACCCTCCTCCTCCTCCTTCTTCTCAACCCTCCTTCTCTTCATTTTTGCTTCTTCTTCGCAGTCGTTGTTTGCTGGTGTGGTATCATCAAGATTCACAAGATCGTGCCTGCAGTTCGTTCTGATATTGCTAGCTTCTAGTTTTGAGAATCTTGATGATGCTGCATTGGCAGTCCAATGGCTATCTATAATCTATTATTTATCAAGTTCGTTCGTTCGAATAATTACCTTAGTATATGCAATTATATATATATGAAGATTTACTCCAGCAAAAAATGCTTCACTTCTTTCCATGTGTGCAGGATTTAATTTATTTATGCAGAGATTATTATTATCATTGTTTTTGTTAGTGTTAATTGTTGATCGAGAACTCTAAAACCTTATAGTGCATGCATGTAATGCAGGAAAACATAGACTCCTTTTTTGGCTAGCTGATGTTCTTCGACACTTTTCTTTGCATATATATTTAGGATTAGAGGAGCTGAAAGAAACAGTCAGTATGTGGGTGCATGTTCTACTGCTCCTTTTTGCTAAAGAAATGAACTGGGTGATCCCTACACTGACTTCTATTGGAAACCGATCAGGCTATTAATGCAGATGTGCATGGCGTGCATGGAACAGCTGGTGTTGCCTGTGCATATATGTATATCGTATTAATTTGTATAGCATTTATAACCTAATTAATTATAAAGAGGAGTTTGAACTTATCGTTTCTGGAGTTTGTTACACTGATAAATTAGATTTGCAGTAAAATATATATATATATATTTTTATTAAATTATTTAAAGAAATCTCTTTTAAAAGTAACTTGTAATATTTAGCCGGAATATTTCTAAAAAGCTGGAATTCGGAAAGGATATGCAAAATACAACTGTCAATGTGTCCTAAAATAGGATGAGTTTTATTCCTGTACGAAAAGCGCATGTCTCTTTCTAGTATATATTCCCCTCAACGGCAAGCGTTATATTATATTACTTGAGCAAAAATTCTTGTTTTTATCATCATTAAAAGATTATTTTATATGTAAACGATATTTTTCCTTTTTAAATTAAATTTTTTTTATATGTTTTAATATATGGAAATTAATCATTAAAGGCAAAAGCATAAAAGGACACCTCAGATTTTACAAATCATAAAAAGAACGTCCTTTTTTAAAAATAAAATAAATGAGAAGTCTCTCTTATGATTTTATTACAAAATTATCCACTTAATTCAATGTTATTGTATAAGCTACTTGGTAGCTTGTTCAACGTGTGAAGCTATCGGATAATTGTTACAACGTAGAAGTTATTTGCTATAATATATTTATGGTGAATTTAAATTTTATGAGTTATATCTTATATAAACTAGAATATATTTAGCACATGAGTTTAAAATTTAAGATTTAAGACATCTAAACATAATTATATCAAAATAACTTTTATAACTATTTTAAGTTATTTTGATGAAGTTAAATAATTTTAATCAAATTAGTAAATAATATTTTTATATAATAGTATTCAGATATTCTAAATTTTAAATTTTAAATTTATACTAAATATATTGTAATAGCTATTGAGTAGTTTCTCACATTGTAATAGCTATCGAGTAATTTTTATATGTTGTAATAGCTATCGAATAATTTTTAAACGTTGTAAAAGCTACCGAGCTAGTAGCTTCTACTTGTTATAGCAGTTACCGAGTTGCTTCTATTTATTATAAATCTTAAACTTATTTTAAACATTTTGTAACAATCACTGAGTAAATTTTATACGATATAATCTTAAATCCTAAATTAATGATAAACACATTATAGTAATTATTGAGTAATTTTAATATATTATTATAATAATTATTTGATAATTTTTATATATTATAAAACTATTCGGTAATTTCTATAACAACCTTAAATCTTGGGTAATTTTAAAATAAAATGATAAGAGTCCGCCAAATTAATTATTTTAGAAAAAGAGCACTCAGTTGATTTTTTTTTTTAATTTGAAACGCTCTTTGAATTTTTTACTCCATCAATTAAAGTATTTTAGCTCATATCATATGACCTATTAGTTTTTTAATAATATATCATACATTTAATTAAACATTTAAAGTTTAAATTTCAACGGTGTATTATAAAAAAATAGATTTTAAAATATTAATTATTTAAATAAATCTTTATTAATATTTTATGATTTATTTTGATAATTAATGAAATTTTTTATAAAATTAAATGGATGGCCGGCATGCTTTTTGATAAAACATAAAATTAATTTAATATGAAAACCTGATCTGGTCAAGTCCATTAAGCCGCCAACTTTGACCGCCATCCATTATAATTTAATAATTTTTTACGTCGACGAAGATTCGATTAGATTCCGCATGATGAAACAAATATTAAACATCGTGGGCAAGAAAATACCACAAAATCAGTTGAAAAAGAGACAAACTTTTCTTTCCTTTTTTTTTAAATTATTTTTCTCTTCGAAAACGAAAGAAAATAAATAAATAAATAAATCATGCAATTTAGCAAAGCGAATTATTGAAGAGAAAGCATGGACACAAAGTATGGCACCGTAGATTTGTAGCTTATCTTGCCCATACGTTTTGTTCTAGGACAAAGATTTGCCACACCCAACCGATGGCAATCATTTCAGAGAATATTATTCAATTTGAACTACGGATCTAAATTTATTAAATAACTAAATTACATATTTTAGATTTTAAATGACTAAATTAAGTATAATTTTTTAAAATATTCCTTTATCCTCTGTGTGTCGGTTTGACAGCCGCTAAAATAAGCTGTCGAGGTGGCCGTAAAATTACGGCCAAATAACACTTTTATCATGAGGTCGTAGCTGAGCTAATTATGAAATCCTTTATTTTGAAGAAAAAAAATAAGGACGTCAGCATCAAAACGTCCTTTTTATATTATTTATTATAAAAGGAAGTCGCATTCCATCATTATATATATTTTTTTCAAAATTATTTTTATTTGTAACATTTATAATATGAATGACCTACTTTTAATTCTGATTAATATAAATAAAATATATTATAACAATTATAATTATAGTTCGTAATTATTATATTAGATCCCATGAATACTCAATTGATCAGCAAAAGTTAGATTTTATTATAACGGAGTATCAGTCCATTTTTGATGAGCGTAATTTTTTTTTTATTCCTAATCACTTAAAGATTAATTATAAATTAATTTTATAATTTATCTTTTTCCACATAATTTAATTATAAATTATGAGGATAGTCCATTGAGCATAATTATTTTTTAATATAATAATTACTATATTATAATCTTCACAAAATGCTAAGTAAGAGATAGATTTATTATAATGAAAATCAATTCTTGACATATGCATGTCTCGGGAAAAAAAACTTTTGTCACCGTTTTGTAATTATCTTTCTTGATAATTATTATATTATAAAATTCTAATAATACTAATAAATTATATTATATAGCATTTGATTTCTAATCAACTTATCAATATTATATTAATTAGGGTCCCATTTTAATTTTTATTAACACTAATAATATTGTATTAAATATAAAATAATTCTTATAATATAAATACTTTATTTCTAATCAATATTAATCAATATTAGTTAATATATGTCAATATTACATTATAATAACTTTGAATTATAATTATTATAAAATAGATAATTTATTTATTATATATATTAGCGAACATTATATTGTAATAAATATGACATCATAGTTGCTACAAAATATAATAATTATGAATTTATAACTATAAAATAACATAAAAAGGAATAATTTTGAAAAATAGAATGTTGAGCGCCATAAAATATTTCAATGACCATTCTAATAAAAAAGAAGCTCTTTTCATGTTTTTTTTCCAACATGTTTAAAAAAAATATTTTAAAAACATACTAACATGTAATTCTTTAATTATCATAATAAAAAAATATTTTTAAGTGTTATTATTTACGAAAATTATTATAGTGATCGGTACTTGGGAGTGTATAGGAACGCTCAAATAATTGTTTCCCCACATATATCGCCAGCAAAAATAAAGAAGAAAAATAAAAAAAAAAGAAAAAAAAAAGAAAAGAAAAGGAGGAGAATTAGCCAAGTAACGGGAGGAGAAGAGGCATTTGCGACCGCATCTTCGCTTCCCTTTCCTCGCCACGCCAGGCTTATCCTGCGTTTCTTTCGGCTCTCTTTAAATAAACGGCCGTTCTGCTCCCCTCGGACAACCCTAAAGGGAAGAAGCGAAGGAGAAACCGGTGACGCAGAGAGCGGTGCGAACCAGTCGAGCGCGCGATCGAGTAGGGCAACCACGGCTTGTGACGTTGGAGCCGGCCGGTGGGGATCCCACCGCCTTCGCCGCCCTCTCCTCGTCTTGGACAAAGTTCGCAGTCCCGCCCCGCACGGTGGTCGCGGGGCCCTCCCTTCCGCCGGCGGTAGTCCATCCGATCTACTCTTCCTCGCCGGAGGCGGTTGCTTCCTTGCTCTCCCGTTTTCTTCCCTTTTCTTAGATTAGCTTAGCCTTCCCTTTTTCTTGCGTCACTTCTCTGATTGGAAAATATTGGAGGAAAAAAAAATGCTTACGATCAAGAGAGTCCCTACCGTGCTCTCCAACTACCAGGATGATTCCAGCGAGCCCCGTGGTTGCGGGAGAAACTGCCTCGGCGAGTGCTGCTTGCCTGGTATAATACATAATTCTCTTCAATTTGATATTTTTCTTCGACGTTCTTTCCATCTTTGTTTCCTTTATATATATATTTTTTGTTCATATGCGTTCACTGAACTTTTTCTGGATTGTTTGCAGTGTCCAAGCTTCCTCTGTACGCCTTCAAAAACGACGCAAGTCCTAAAGTTTCTTCTGGTGTGGATGAATTACCTTCCGATTTCTTTCTGAACACCCTTTTGTTGGGACAGGTCTCTCAAACAACTAAGAAATTTTGTGTTTTCCCCCCTCTTTTGGTACTTATATGAAACTGTTGTTGGAATATCATAGTGGGAAGATCGGATGAGCCGTGGGCTGTTCCGTTATGATGTCACCGCATGCGAAACTAAGGTGATTCCTGGAAAGTACGGCTTCGTGGCGCAGCTAAATGAGGGCCGCCACCTGAAGAAAAGGCCTACCGAATTCCGGGTCGATCGTGTCCTCCAACCCTTTGATCCTGCGAAATTTAACTTCACCAAGGTTGGCCAGGAGGAGGTGTTGTTCCGCTTCGAGGCTGGGGAAGATCACAAATCACTGTTCCTGGAGCATGCTGTTGCAGATGAAACAAATAGTCCCAGCGTTGTAGCAATCAATGTGAGAGCTCAATTTGCTGTTATGTTGTCCTCGTTTTGGCCACATATCTTTTCCCCTCTCCTTATCCATATTACTGAGTTTCCACTTTACAGGTGAGCCCCATTGAATATGGTCATGTTTTGCTGATTCCCCGTGTGCTCGACTGCTTGCCTCAGAGGATTGATCCTGATAATCTTTTGCTTGCTCTTCATATGGCGTCTGAAGCAGGAAGTGCTTACTTCAGGCTCGGCTATAATAGTCTGGGTGCCTTTGCCACCATTAACCATCTGCACGTCCAGGTTAATTCATTATCCTTTCTCAGTCCTGCTGAAAATTCTGTTTAAAATTTCAATTTGATTAACACAACACATCACTATTAATTTAATTGCAACTTCATTGACAAACACAACTCTGTCATGACAGGCTTATTTCCTATCGACACCATTCCCAGTTGAGAAAGCGCCTACTCAGAAGATTCCAATTGGGAATGGTTTGTCCCAGAGCAGAGTGAAGTTCTCAAAATTGCTCGATTATCCTGTGAGGGGCCTTGTTTATGAAGGAGGAAGCACTTTGAAGGAATTATCGGATATAGTTGCCTGCTCTTGCATCTGGCTTCAAGAGAACAACATACCATTTAATGTTCTCATCTCTGACTCTGGCCGGAGGATCTTCCTCTTCCCCCAGGTAAATTTGAGTTGTTATTGAGTTCCACATCAATAATAACACTTTATGGATTTTACTTTTGATATTTGCAAATTCAACCGAAGAAGCCACCAGTACTTTTTTGGAAAATTCATTTGCATTATTATTCAAAATACTAGCATAAACATAATATTATGAATTTGACCCAATCAATTAGCTATTGCCTTAGGTTTAGGCTACCGCCTCAATTATTAACCCATCAAACCACTAGCATAAACATAATAATATGGAGTCCCCACAGGATGAGTTGATGGCTAGTGCATGAGGTGTTGCCACTATGAGGTCTGGGGGTCAAATCTTGGCTAGTAGCCAGGTTCCTGCTCTCCCTTATGCACTAGTCACTGTTCGGGCTAGCTAGACTAGTCCCCGTGATTTACCTCCTCCGTGTTTGTCCTGGGACGGGCTGGCGGAGGCGCTGGGGGCGAGCGTTTCGCCTTTTTGCCACCATAAACATAATGATATGAAGTTGATCCAATCGATTACCTTGCCTTAGATTTTGGCTACCGTCTCAATTCCCTCGTTGTACAAGAAACTTAATATTGATAGACTTTCACTTCTAATTTCACTTAGATAACATATACTAGTTCTATATAACAGTTCACTTACATGTGGCCATGACCAATGTATAACCCTCATTGGCGCTCACTTTCACTTCCTAGCGCTCATCTTGAGATTAGTTGTGTTACAGGTTTTATTTCAGTATAAAAATGAACCAATCATTACACATATCATTTGCAGCAAATAAAGTTATGACATGATATTCTCATTTGCTAGACTAACTCTTACTTTGTGGATAAGAGTCCAAAATGTTCCTTTTGAAACCCTATCTCAATTTTGTCCAACACAATAAAATCTGTATTATAAAATATGGGACATGTTGTTATCATGATGATTTTAAGCTAGGTGAGAGGCCTTACCCAGTGGATGAATAAACAGTCTCGTTTTCATTCCTCTAAAGCTAAACATGGTACCCTTCTTAATTCATCCATCTTTCCTTTTCCAAAATTTTCAATTACCCTAAACTCCTCTCTTCTATTCTTTTCCCTCTTTCATTTGATCACTTTTCTCTCATCTTTCCTGCTTTCTTTGTTCACTGTAGGAAATGTGCAGCCACCACCACCTCTTCTCAAAATCCATATCCCACACTCCCTGTCTTTTTCTTTTCTTGTTTCTTCCTCTCCCTCTCTCACTTCGCTTTGTCTCCTTTTTTCCTCTTCCTTTTCTTTTCTTCTTTTCTACCAGCAAACCATATGCTACTCCCCTCTTTGGTTTCCAGCAACCAAGCCATTCTCATCTCTAAAGTCTATCTTATCCACCCATCTTCAAAGTGGCTCTTTCTCTCCGCTTCCTTTCATCTTCTTCTCTATTCTTTTTTGCCATTCACAACACGACCGTCTCCTCTTTTCCCAGCCAGAACCACACATGAGTTCACCACTTGTATTCCCTTTTCCATCTCTCAATTCTTCCATTCTGTTAAAAGGTAAAATAGTTAGTGGATCAGATATAAAAGAATGGATCTGGTCATCACAGATATACTTCAGCCTATGAACCTTTTTGAGGGAAAATTATGGGTAGGGTCAAATACATCATTCGTAATTCAGATATCACTTTCATTAGGCAAATTTTATTTAAACAATGTTGATGAGAAATCGGAGTTGTATAAGTTTTGTATAATCAAGTGCTTTTGATTCTAAACTCTTCTCCATGTTAATATGTCTTCCCCATGTTGATACTTGTTGAGAAATAAAAAAACAGTCATATATCATGAGGGATCCACCAGCTAATGCATGACCCTAGAAAAGAAAAGGAAATGTTTTTCACCTAATTAATCTTTGACTAATCATATAGCTGTTAGAGCTACTTTGAGTCATATAGTTTTGATCCACTCATTAGCAGCTGGTGACTCCTTTATAGGAGTATTATGCATTTGGTTTATGAATTGAACGCCGATAATGTAGGACTTCTAGAGAGATCGTGATTCATTATATACTATTCAAATAGTGGAACCCGTTGCATTAAACTAAAATCTTGGATAGAGATGTGTATTTGGTATTATGGCAGTGGTAAGGCTTGAATTCTTCATTCTTGGTTGAAAATCTTTGTCCAGTTTGTTTGTAGAAATAGCCTTTTTTCCATTACTTGTGGTGTTGACAGCATACACGAATCAAGTAAAATACATGGTTAATATGAACCTCTCATATCTAAGTTGTATGGTCCACCTAATCTTAATGTGGCCGTTGATAAACATTGTTCCTACCTATATCAAAGTATGCTCTTTAGTTAGATACTTCAAGGAAATACATGATGGAGTTGCAAAGAATCATGTGCTTCTGATTAATTATTCTTCCAACCTCGCAGTGCTATGCTGAGAAACAGGCCCTAGGAGAAGTCAGCCAGGAACTATTAGATACTCAAGTAAATCCTGCTGTGTGGGAGATAAGTGGACACATGGTATTAAAGCGGAAGAAAGATTATGAAGAGGCATCCGAGGACTACGCTTGGAGACTACTGTCTGAGGTCTCCCTTTCTGAAGCAAGGTTTGAAGAAGTCAAAGCTTACATATTTGAGGCCATAGGTTTAGTGGAGTCCAAGAAAATGGCTGCCGTGGAAAAGAATGAAGGAACTCCATATCAGTCATCAACTACAGTGTCTGCTGGGCCTCACTTTACAGAAGGTTGTATGGTTCTTCACTAATATGGTTGGCTTTCTCTGAAATAAAAAGACAAGCGAAGTCCTTCTCAAGTGCCTACTGCTGTTATTTAGTCATGCCTAGTTGTTTTTAGGGGATGAGGAACGGATATTTTGATGTTGTTGTACTAGTTTGCCAGCATGTGCTTTGCTTTCAGGGAGCCGTTTGTAGCTGCATCGTACTGAATATGCTTTGTTAGAATGTATTACAATTAACCTTTGTTCGTATTTGTGATGCATCATGTTAAGTCTCTGTTCTATATGAAGGGGTTTAACTGGTTTGGTATACCATTGATAATTATTTTGTGACGATGATCTCCGTTGTATGTATCCTCCACTGGGATATATACATAACCACTTTGGTCGAGGTTTGTTACTCTAGCCACTTTTAAGGAGCAACACTTTGGTGCTGTGATTAACAGCTAATTATTTTTATTTGGTAATCTGATATCGAATTCATATGATATGACTAATCCTAGAGGGGTTGTTCTCATTTATGAAAGTTTTTCATCGATCATTCAGATAAATCGAATAGCGCAGATGAGTTTTAACAGATGGTTCAATGTCATAAGTTTTTCACTCCCTAAATGTAATATGTTGAATCCTCATTGTCTTTGAAGTCTGTCTTATTTTTTACCATTGTATTATAATCCCGAGAGCACAGAACTATAGTCCCGGGGGCACAGAATCTGGATCGTAACCAAAATTCCCAAGCTCACTCTCTATTATTCAACCAATGCTTTATGTTGTCTATTACATCTTGTTCTAGGACACTACAACACCAAATGCACCAAACTCTATCTTACAACAGAGTTTTAAATGAAATTCTAAGATATTACGATCCTTAACATCTTCGTTCTCTCTTCCTTTAGTGCAAATAAGAATTTAAAATTAGTGTTCCTTTTAGAAGTTAGTTAGCAACTTCAGCTCTATCTTAGTTTACTTTGTATTTGCAATTCAGTTTGGAATCAATAAACTACAAGTTTGTCTAAACCTTTTGTGCCTATTTAGCTCCGGGTTATAGGCATAGATCCTTGGGAGATGTCGATAAAATTATTCGGGTTGCAAGTTGGATCTCCATTCCACATATCAGGATTATGAAGCTATTTGGTTCCTGATATTGTTCTTCTTTAGAACTCGAACTCCTGCTCTAATCATATGTTCGAAGCTTGCTGATTTGATTGGGTTTCTGAAAGATATCTGTGCCCACTGATGCAACTTTTTCTTTGATAATTTCTACATTATTTTACATATCATTTTAATTTTTAAGCTCACAATACTTGCCTCTACAAGGCAAAACACCTAAGAACTTACAGCCATAATCATGGCATCCAACAGTAAAACAGGGGGCTTCTACAGGGACTTCGGTTCCATTGTTCTACTTTGACGAAGCTCCTTCAATCCATGTCTCCAGCTGCGTTCCTCTGGAAGAAACAGTAGCAGTTGCTCGTTCTCCTGGAACCCAACGCAAGATTTTCAGTGGTTGTTTTGGAAGATGCGAGATTACTTACTTGATTTTAAGAGTTGAGAAAGAACAATTACTGTTTGTTTCTGCTTCTGCTGTAGGCGGTGATGGCGGTGGTGGTGGTGGTGGAGCTGCTGCTGCTGCTGCTGCCAGTGGAGCTGTTGCTGCTGGTGCTGCTGCTTCCGATTCCGCCCAAACCGCTCTTGTTCAGTCGCTTCCTCCGATCTCCGACAGAAAAGGGGAAGCGCATCCCGAGAAGGATACCCCCAGTCGCCGCCGTGCTTTCTTTCCTCTCCGACCTCTTCCCCTTCATCTTGCTCTTCTCCTCTCCTTCATCTTTACTCTCTTTTTCCTCCACCAACAGTCCTCTATCCTCCACCATGTCCCTCAACGACAGCTCGTACTCCGACTCCGGTAGCCCCCTCACCAGCTCCAGCATCTCCTGCCGGTATCGAGCGATCTCCTGAGCTCTCGCCGTGGGGCCCGCGCGTCTGGGAGAATTACCGGAGTTCTTCCACAGCGGCGGAGAGGGAGTCCCGTAGCCGTCGCCGTCGCCCTCGTCCTCGGCCTGCTCCGCCGACCACCACCCGTGCCTGACGTATCGCAGGGGGCTGCCGCCGCTCATCAACGGCGTCGCGCTACTTCTCCGACTCCACGCGCCGACGCTGCGGCCGTGGGATCGCCCAAAGTACCCGCCGCGATCGCCTTTGATTCTTTCCGCCCACGCCATGTAATCGCTTCCCTCCCAACTGTCTCCTCCATCGCTCCCTCTGTGCGGTTTCGGGTTAGAGAAGGTGAAATGGCTGCTGCGGACGGAGGATTCGTCCCGGAACAGATCGGGGACCATGAGTGAGCTGCGCGAGGAGAGGAGAGGAAGAGGAACGATGGACGGAAAGCACGAAAGCTCCACACTTTTGATCGCTACGGTGGTGTTGACGCCTTTGGAATCGAACCACCGCAAGTCACACGGCTTCTAGATGATGCATACGTAATCAATCGCAACCACTGGAGATCTTATTTTTTCCATCGCTAGATCCTCATTTCTTTCGGATCCTCCTTCTCTTTGTTTTTTGTCCCCACGGGACGAGCTATTGGCTAGTACATGAAGTGTTGCCACAACGAGGTCTAGGGGTCAAATCCTGGCTAGTAGCCAGGTTCCTGCCCCCCTTATGCACTAGTCACTGTTCGGGCTGGCT
>JBBUKS010000117.1:8434919-8452755 GCA_038050645.1 Hedychium gardnerianum
TGCATGAGAGTTGTCATGCTTGATTAATAGGATTAATCATGCATTGATGAGGAATACCAAAAGCCTAAAAACCTTTGTTATTCATGGCATGAGTATAAAAGAGTTTTCTCTTGCAAAACTCTTGGTTGGTTCATTTTTCCCCCTCCCTTTTCTTGCTTGGCTGAATTCTCCCTTAGAGGTTGCTAGCACAACCTAAGTCTTCTCCAAATGGTGAAAGAGTGTTAGTGTTGATACACATAGAGGCACGTACACTTGAACGTGCAAAAGATCCGACACACTTTGGATAAACGGGATAAGCAAAGGGCACGCAACGAAGGTATACCCTATTAGATAGGACCTTATTATGTAGATTTAACTTGTATGAATTTTCACATGGATCACGGAAGGGATCCTATTTTTCCGCTGCGATTTGATTTTGTCGCATAGGATTCCCAACATGTTATAGGTGACATTTGTGGTTGTGGACGAGCATCATAGTCGGGTGTCCTCATGTCACGAAGGGAAGTTGATCATTGCAGGAAGGGGCCTTTGAGTCGAGACAACAGATGGATAACCTAATGTGTCTTTAGTACCATATTGAGATTAATGAGAAAGTATTTTGAATTCCATAATCTAGGCATCCCTATTTATATTCCTTATTTTAAAATTTGACTTTATATCTTATAATAGGTAATATTTACCATTAGGTCCCTATTTTATAAAGAGGTACTAACAAAGTATTGTCTAGCATAAGAATTATATGGATTTTGTTGTTTTCTTATCGAATTTATGTTTAGTTTTTACCTTAATTTGTTGGTTCTCTGGTTGACATATTACCTCCATATGGATTATAAACACTTTGGTTTCAAAAAAAAATTCTCATTGGTGTGTTTAGGGGGTGCTCTCAAGCCAACGGATGATGATTTGTTATGGGTCCATGTTACTTGTGCTTGGTTTCAGCCTCAAGTCTCTTTCGCAAGTGATGAAACAATGGAACCAGCTGTTGGCATACTGAATATACCACCAGAGTTGTTTGTTAAGGTTATGATATTATTATGAAAAGACAGAAATATTTGATTCAATTACTTCTTCAACAGCTTTATAATTAAAATTGATCTCTGAACTTATTTTGACATGAATGGTCTTCCAGGTTTGTGTTATATGTCGTCAAATGCATGGTTCTTGCACACAGTGCTATAAATGTTCCACCTTTTATCATGCTATGTGTGCATCAAGAGCAGGCTACCGCATGGAGGTAGAATGAAATGATGATTGTACATTTTGTGTATTAAAATTTAACTATAATGTCTTTGGATACGAAATGGAACATTTGACAATCAAACATATTTATGCACAATGTTGTATAAGACATCTATCAATCAAATATTTGCTTAAATTTGTACTTCAAGAAATCAACTCTTTCTATTATGATCTATCACCTCATGAGAAAGGGTGCCCTTTGGTACTTGCACCTTTGATATGGTTTCTATTTCTTGCATATGAGGCGAAGTTTTAGCATCAAACAAAAAAGATGCCAAGTCTTCATACACCGACCATATATACTTGTGTGGGCGTGGCGCAGATGGTAAGCGCATGGTAGTGTGTCCAAATCGGGCAGGGTTCAATCCCAGGGTTTCATCGCCTGCCATGTGCTTGCCACCTGTTGAACCTCTCTCCATATGACGTGGGGTTGTTGTAGGCGGTTTCACATTTTTTTTGTGTGGTGTCTGAAGTTTGGAAGCATGCTTATTTGTAAAAATGGTTGATTAAAGACAGATTGTGTGTATATAACAACTTTGTTACTGAAAGAGGAAGAACCTATTCCAGAAGACGCTTCCCAACATAAATTGTACTTTCTAGCTATAATAACAATCTTCTGTCTGTCTTTTGGATATTAGTGTCGTCCAAGTACTTAAATCATTCTTGGATAAAGTTCAGTGAGTTTACTTTCGTTGCACTTCATTGTAGGGACAACAAGTATTAAAATGTTGTTTTCTTGATACAAAATATAGAACATGTCAACTATGTTGTGATGGTATGGACATACTCAAAAGTGTAATATATTCTACAATTAGAAGAATTGAAACAATTAGGGTGGAAGGTACAAGAGATGGAGGAAGATCAAAGAAAATATTAGTTGAAATAAAATAATTAAATTAATTTGAAATTACTAATGATAATATAGGGATACAATTCATGAAGACAACAACTAATCACAATTGGTTTTTCTTGCATGAAGGTAAATTAGTAATAGATGGATTATCACAAACAAAAATCTTATTACATGAATTATCTCTTCTCATTTCCCACTTTGTTGTCTTTTATGCCATTATTCCATATCTGAAGCTTCATCAGTATTTCTTGTGTGAAGGAAATCTTTGTCAATATAGTCATAGACAAATTATCTCAAACAAGAATCTTCTGATTGCACAGATTTATCTCTTCTAATTTTGCACTTTGTCGTCTTTTATGCTATCATCCCAAGTTATGAACACAGATATAGGCTATTTAATCTGGTATTATCCTCAAAACAGTTATGGGCCTAGTAATGTTTTAATAGATTTATATGTTTTGTGCTATCGATATAGGTATCCTCTACTACTTCAATTCCTTTCTGATAAATGAAAATGTTGCTTTGTTGATTTAGGTTTATTCCTGAAATAAAGTAAACTTCTTTCATATAGAAAGGATATAATTGGAACCAACAATGCTTGTAATATTTAAGGAGGGGGCAATAGTCTCAATGCTTAGTCATGTTTATTTTAAGAGCCTAGATTTCAAATGTATGGAGGTACAATTCGCCATATGTTGTCAATACACAGTAAAGTAAGATAGGTTTGCGTTCCCATCGGAAAAAAAAAACCAGAGATCAGTCTGAGGAAAATGCCATCTTTAGCCTTGATGAATTTCACAAGGGAAGTATCATGCAAAGCATCTCATCCTGGTGTATGACTGTATGAGCTTTGTCTTTCCATCTTTGAGAACTCAATAAAATGGCTTGTTTATATTTTCTGTATTGTATTTTCTTTATTGTCTGGAATTAGATGACACCATATGCCTGCTCCCATTAAGTAGCTAATTATTTACCTTTTGTTCTCAATTATTTAGTAAAAAGCAATTATAGAGTCACTTTCTTTGTCTTATTTTCTGAACACTGTGGTTGAAGAAAATCTGTACACAAAATAACAGATCTCTGAAATGAGATCTTCATTCTTCAATTACGTACTGATGTTTCCTCATCTAAACCATTTATCCTTGTCAACCTTCTGTTTGATATGCAATTGAAGTCCTCTATCTGCCATGCCAACACAAAATATATTTTTGATTAATAATCTCCATTTGTGAATTACAGTTGCGCTGCTTGGAAAAAAATGGGAAGCAGACAACAAAGAAGATTTCTTACTGTGCTCATCATCGGTAAACTTTTTTACTTTTTCAACCGTTAATCTTTATCTAGACTGAATGTGCTGTTCTGAAGTATCACTTATGTTGGTCAATGAAAATATATACACAGCAATTTTACTTTGTAATTATATATAGCCACTCTTTTTTCTGTTTCACCATTACTATCTTTATTCCAAGCAGTCCTCTGCTCTTATAACATTTTTTTCTTATGTTTTGACAGTGTTCCAAATCCAGATAATTGTTTGGTGATTCATACTCCTCAAGGAATCTTTTCTTCCAAAAAGATGAATCACCATAATGAAAAGCAGACTGGTTCAAGACTGATTAGAAAAGGCCATCTTCATAATTCAAGCATCCCTATTCAAAATTCTGAAACACCATCTGTTGCGAGATGTCTTGCATATGGAAGGATAGAATCTGAGGTTTTTCACAGTGGAACCTTGTTATTTTTGTTTTCAAAACACAGTTTATTATTTTGCAGTTTTTCAACTATTTATCACATAATTCAAAATAGCCCATGTCACATGAGTATAATTCATTTTTTTTATTTAGTTGTGATAAATGAATTTTAGAAAGATCACATAATGAATATCTATGTAACAATAGACATTTGTTTTCACTTGAAAACAATGTACCACTCATCAAGGGGTTAAATATTATCAAATAATATAGAACACTAAGGATAACAGTTCCTGTATTTGGCTAGTATTATAGTCTCTATATAATGTTGAAGGTGAATCAATAAAGTCAAAAGTATTCCTGTAAAGACAAAGAAGGAGAGACATTTTAAGTTGCTTCAACTTGTTTGACATCTATTGGAAATATGAACTAATAAGACATTAGTAGTTTTAAAATGTTTGCTAAGTATATTTGATATTATCATTTCATTTTACATCTTCTACGGGTTAAACTCCCATTGTATATCATGTGTTTGATCCTGCAACTACTTGTTGGTATGTTGGCATTATTCTAGCAAATAACTGCAGCATATGTTCTCGGTTGATGCATAACCAGCCCCTATGTAAGTTTATTTTTGCATTTTCTTCTTTTCAGAGGAAACATGAAGATGCCATTCCACACCGTGTAAGAGGACCTTCTCATCATTCTTTAGACATGGTTCACAGTTTAAATTCACCTAGGGTAATGTTCCTTTTTTCTCCTTGTGTTACTTCTTTATTGCCTTCATGATCAAGCAATGCTTTAATTGAACTGAGATATGTGTGGCATCTCATGTTTTGTCTATCCAGAAAGAGAAGGATCCAGAGCTGTTTTCTTCATTTAGGAAACGTCTGTACCACTTGCAGGTAACACTGGCAGTGAACCATCCTACGTTTGCATACATGATAATATTATAGCAAGTTAGCAACTGATCTGCTCTTTATTGTGCTTATGTTTATAGTCAACAGAATATAGTAGAGTTTGTTTTGGCAGATCCGGGATACATGGATGGGGCTTATTTGCTTGTCGGAACATTCAAGAAGGAGAGATGGTATGCTCAGACAATCTTTGTTATTCAATTATCTGGAGAACTAGGTCTTTTAATAACAATTAATGAGATTACTTAACATTTGGGTATGTTCTGAATCAACTAATTTGCAATCACTTCATGCTATTTTGCCCTTTGTGTGGAAATGAAATTCATGGTTGTAATTCCTAATTGTGGATCAAACGTAACCAGCCATCTCATTATAGTCACAACACAATCTGTAGCATACCTCATCAATCAAGGCAAAAAATGTAAGAATATCGATTAACCATCATGGCTAAATCTTGTGAAGGAAAAAATATCATTGATTGATTATGTTGGTTAAATACAACTGTTTCATTTTAATCGTTGTATGAAAGTTTGATGGGATTAGAAAGGAGATAAAATGGGTTATATAAGAAAGGGTATTATCGTTCTTTTTTTAATCAAATTTAGGTATCATCCTTTGGCTTATTCATCCAAGTACAATGATAGATGTTTAAATGGATCATTTTATCCATCTGTTCATCCGAACAAACAGGTGAAAGAATAAATTAATCATCATTCCTTTGTCATTCATACATCCATCCATCCATCCATCCTTCAAGTTTATCTACCCTTCTAACTGAATAAGCTTTAAGGTTATGTTTGATAACAATGAATAAAACGAGAATTGAGTGGAATGATTCATTCCATTCTTGTTCGGTTCCATTAATGAACTGGTATGACAAGTGAAATGATTCATTTTATGCTTGGTCCATTTAGCCAATTTTATACACTTAGTCCATTTGGTCTAACCTACATGAATGGCAAGTATATTCAATTTTTCTAATCCACTAGGTCCTCTACCTCGCTTGGTACGTCGAATATGCTCGGTTTGCCCTGTCAGTGCAATCCACTCGATCTACTTAGCTTTCTTGGTATGTTCATCATGCCAAGTCTACCTAGCACATTCAGTCCTCTTGTCATGCTTGGTCCACTTGACTTGCCCAGTTGACCCGCCTCAACCTGTATGGTTCGTCCAACCCACACTTTATGATCCATCTATCTTATTTATCGCTATCTAATATTTGAAATTATAAATAATATTATATTTAAGAGTAGAGGAATGAAGCATATTTAATAGTGGCGAAAAGAAGCATTCCACCTTTTAACACACAATGGGTGGATATTCTTTGTAATTATCATTTCACCTCAAAATGTCCATCAAAACATTGGATCATATAGGGAATGAAGCATTCCTATTGCACCCTATCAAACATACCCTCAATGATTGTACAAGATATTCAAAGGCATGGATGCGTAAATAGACATGTAACATTATATGTGCCATTTTATAATGTTGAGCATTGGACATCATTGAATTTCATAGGACATGAGAATGATTTGATGAAACTAACAACTGGTGAACTATTGTCAGGTTATTGAATATCGTGGTGAACAGGTCAGGCGTAGTGTTGCAGACCTGAGAGAAGTACGATACCGATTGGAGGGAAAGGGTTGCTATGTGAGCATTCTTTCTTCCCTTTCTACCGTCTTTATCTTCTGTCATTTGCTAGTCCAAAAAATCTCACACAAGAATCGTTTTTAATATTCTCATATCTATTAAAACTAATGAACAAACTGTTATTTCCTGTAATCTTTAATACTATTAAATGGCACAATGGTCCACGATATATTTCTCTCGTGAAACTACTTTATTAAAATTAAAGGAAACCATTTGCTTGGGCTGTTATTCATAACATGATTAAGCAGCATGCACCAATCAACAGTTTATTCTAAGAATGACAGTTATCGTTTGATATGACATTCTTTGAGTAATCACTGACATTAATACTACATTTTACGATATTGTCTGACCACTTTGATTTTTTTTTTGCATGAATTATCCTCGTTTATAAACATGTTTGTTGTTTGGCAAGTAGAATAAGTAGTCTGGTACTTGCTCAACTCTTATTTTCCTTATTTATGTTTTAAACTTTTATTCTATAAGAAAAAATTGCACTTTTTCCACTTCACTTATATGGCATTAGAGAGTTTTTTCCTTCTTAAACTAGTAAAAAAAATGAGCACAATAAAAAATATTTCCCTTTTTAACTTTTAAACATATGAAATATTTTGAATTACATTGCTTATTGATATTTTTACAAAAAAAAATTGAGATGACATTTGAACATTTGGAAGGATATTTGAATATGAAAAGATTATTAAACATACGATAAAATTAAAATGAGAAGAGAGGCCGAGAGGGAAAAAAAAGAACTCAAATAATCTTAAAATAGATGCATTTTGGGATATAATTTTAACCAAGCATCATTTACTTAAGTTTAATTCAAACTAATGGCATTTATGAGAGATTTGAAAATTTAGAAGGGTATGTATGCAATGCTAAATTTTGTAATGAAAAATATATTTTTTTAAAGGGTAAATATATGTTTGCTTCAAAAATGAAAATCATCCTGGCCTTGCGTAATTTGTTAAATATTTGCCATTTAAGTTAATTACATTTTTATTTAGAGATTTCTAAGAATTTTGGTTGTAGTTAGGTTTGTGATCTTTACAGTTGGATTTTTCTTGGAGATTCATCTTGCACTTGTGATGGAGCCGGCACTTGTGATGGAGCCGACATAGTTTAAATGTTCTATATGGGCTGTTTGTCTGTTTGAGGTTTAACCATAATGTGATCTATGTGGCCAGTAAAATCTGATAACTCAATGTGGTCTGTGCAGCATCTAAGTTTTCTTTTTTAAAAAAAAATTGTTGATCTTCTACAATAGCATTTGGCCTAGCAAGTGTGAATTATCAGTTGTGAGATGGCCTTTTCTGAGACTTCTCTGATCATCATAAGAAGCCCTTTTTTTGCTTAGGATTGTATATAAAACCAATCATGTAATGGACATGCTTACCTCAAAACAAATAAAAATTCAATCCATGCACTAATTTTCTATGTATTCTTTTATTAATTCTATCTCTTGTGCATGTGACACACATGCGCACACACCAAAAAAAGACATCTGCGAAGAGGAAGATTACAACTTACAAGATAAGTTTGATCCTCAAACCTATTGTTATGCTATTAAAGATTGCACAATAATCAAGGAGTTGGTTTTCACCATACTGGCTTTGAGAAGTAGGGAGTACAGATACAATGATTATCTTCTCTCAGATTGTAGTGTGAACTTGCATGGAAAGCATTTTAGTAATGTTGCTTCTCTGTCATTTCAAAAGCACTGAACTGGTTAACTATGATCTGATGGTCAGAATCTGTAATGTTTATTGATTTTATGAATGGTAAGTATGATTTGTGTGAACTTACAGTAAACCTTGTCTCCAATTCTGAATGGTCTCATTTTTCATATAGTGGAAGAACGTTTATCTATATTGCTCATCAGCTATTAGACTTAGTTGTGTTGAAAGATAAAAGGGGAGAGGGAGAGATAAAAGATCACAAAATTACAAATGGATCACGGATGACTTGTACAATTTTGTGTTGCTTTCCCTCCCCTTCCCCCTCCTTGTTAATCATTCAAGTACTTTAAGATCATCTTGATTTACTCAACACTGCCCATAATACTATAATATCCTAGCAGTTTAATGTTTATTGTCTAATATATTCATTTGTCTTGCAGTTTTTTAAGATCAGTGAAGAAGTGGTGGTTGATGCAACAAATAAAGGAAACATAGCACGCTTGATTAACCATTCAGTGAGTCATATGTTTGATAGGAAAAATTTTTATTGAATCATATCAAAGTAGTGATGACAAAAGAATTGTTACTTCTATGCAGTGCATGCCCAATTGCTATGCTAGGATCATGAGTGTTGGTGACGATGAAAGCCGAATTGTTTTGATAGCTAAAACAAATGTGTCTCCTGGTGAAGAACTAACGTAAGTTCATTTTGTATCTGCAAACATTTACATTTAGGATATTTCTGTATTTCATTTTTTCCTTACACTTGTATGCTTCATGAGTATGATAATTATCAAATTTCCTGTGTTCCATCATTGTCGTCGTCGTCGTCATCATCATGTAGTTGTTTGTCCCAACAATTTGGGGTTGATTAGATGAAACTTATCCCACCATTGAACTCTATTATTATATTGCTTCTATGCAGTGCATCCCCAATTGAATTCCATGAGCACGATATTATCAAATTCTCGTATATTGCATGCTCATATTATTCCACACTAGCTATTTCTATAGACATGCTTATGAAACTAATTCTATTGTTCAATTTATGGCTTAACTCTTCCAAAAGAAATCATATTACCTTTGGTTGATGTTCTGAGAACCATAAACTTAGGACACTAGTCACCATGGAAAATTAATGTTGTTTACTGTATAGAAAGTTTAAAACTACCTCCAAAATTCATGGTCTTTGAGAAAATATTGTGATCAAAAGCCTTCTTTCCTCTGAAATTGTGTGGCTTCGGTGTCTCTTCCTAAAAATATTATTTTTGATGTTGCACACGTAGTCACTAGTTCGATGGACAAACATATGTCCTATTTGGCCAACAATAATTTTACTTATCTTGGATTGGAAACGCGAGAGAAATTTCTTATTCCTAAAAATTATAAACTTCTTCAGTTTGACAAAGCAAATGCATTTTAGACTCCAATGAAAAACATGAAATCTTGTTAGGTGATAGGAACATAAGATGAGATTCCATGTGTCCTTCACTTACTTGAGAGTTGAGACCAATTTTAGAACTATTCTATATAATATTTTGGATTGATGTTGTGTTCTTTGTCACGCCCCAAGTGAGTCTCCATGGCCATTAGCATGATATGGAACTCTCAATGGTCGTGTGACAATTTTTTTGGTACTTGTGGAACAAGATTTACACACTAATAAGCACCAATATAATTACAAAATCATGATGCAAGAAAAATCATTTAAAAAAACTTTAATTGCTTAGACAACTAAAAGTGTAATATAAGCATAAATTTTTATGGCATAAGCAAAGTAAATAAAAAGGAATCAAGAGTGAAATATATATATATATATATATATATAGAGAGAGAGAGAGAGAGAGAGAGAGAGAGAGATGGTTGATAGTTGGTGGGTGTCAGCGGCACGCGGAGACATGAGCGATGTGATGTTGCATGAAGAAGGTAAGTGAGGGAAAGGATCAGGAGAGAAGGGAACACATGGGGAGGATTATGAAACTCCTAAGTGCTAAAAAATTCCACTAACCCAATCCAATGTGGCTAATGAGAATATCCGAAATTGAAATTTGCTTCAGTACTAAACTGATTAAAACTAGTCTAAATTGATCTTGGTTTGCCATAACCTAATTATTTGGTTAGTTTTAAGGGAATTTGTTGTCTAAAATTTGAAATTTTAAATGTGATAAAAAAAATCTATATCTAACGTGTTCAATATTGGTTAAATGAAAAACCAGACTCAATCAATCTAATCTTTAAGTTAAAATCTTGATTTGGTTTTTATCGTAATTTGAAATTTGAAGCTCTACCGCATTGAAACCATATAGTTTGACAAAGTTCAATTAATTTTAATTTTTATTCTCAAAGTTTGCTTAGTTTGTGGTAGAGTTTGCTTAGTTTGAAACTCTACTGCATTGAAACCATCTTGAAGCTCTCTCATCCTTCAAGATGTCTGAGAAAAAGAATATCCTCAAACATTGTAGACAAATCTTCTAAACAAGTATCCCTTCTCTTCATGAGTTGGCTGTCTTTTCAGAAAATCTGAAACAGGAAATTTATGGAATTTCCAGGCATCCAATAGGTCTTATTTCCGCCAGGGTAAACATCATGCTAACATCATGCTAAATTATTGAGTTGAACATTAATTTGCCTGTTTGTTATCGGTTTAACAAATTTTATTTATTCTCAAGTTCGAACCTGTGTGATGGCTTTGGTTTGCAGGTATGACTATCTTTTTGATCCTGATGAAGGGGATGAATGCAAAGTTCCATGTCACTGCAAAGCTCCGAACTGCCGGAAGTTCATGAACTAGATACTAACGATTAATGCTGATTCCTTTAGGAAAAGTCCCATTTCCGACTCCTTGGAAAAGTCTCTTTTCTTCATAGTAGGTCTAGCCTTGTCTGTTCTTATTCAATCTCCCATTATTTATTAAATAAGCTATTAAGAGAGAAAGAGAGAGGGTGAGAATCACAGGTCTCCCATTCTTTGTAAATTAACTGGTGTAACATATAGTTCAATTGATTTACAAAAGCGAAGGACGTTTCATGACTACGTCTCAGTTGTCCTGCCAGTGAGAGTAGGTCGATTTTTTTGCGGAACTTGTCGGTTTTAAAGTTTAAGTCGATCTCTAAAACAAACAAAAAAAAAAAAAAAAAACTTCAAACCGTCTTGATATCTGTAATATTTTTACACCTAATGCGTAATTTGTATAAATGCCTGCCAACGCCTTTTATGTTCCTAAAGTGACCTAATAGGATACTTAGCAGAGATGTAACGCAAGGTTTTCTAATGGAGAATTGAGTTGAACTATGACAAAGCAAAGAAGTGTTCACGTTTATACTCACCGAATTGGAGTAGTTTAGAGCTTTAATTGTTGGAAAGGGAGAGGCATCTGAATGTGGTTAAAATTTCCCAGAAATCTTGGGTGTGACATTGTGCAGTATGAGATGGCTCACAGAAGCCAATACACGTTCCACCAACCTGGGCCATCCAAAGCCTCGTCACTATTCTCTCTGAGCAACCTGATTGTTATTCCATTTCCATCAAAACTCAATCAACACGACCGAAGTCAAATCATTGGACGCAATGATTGGCCTAGGCCTAGTTCATTCAACATCGTTCTGTGTTTTTCACAGCTTCATCATCGCAAAGCGATTAGGTACTACCCAATTCCAAAATCTCCCAGGTCAAGCAGTGCCCAAAGAAAAATGAATGAAACAGAACAAAAGAAAAACCATCTTCGCGTTCCAGTGGGCGGAAATCGGTGGCCGCAGTAGTAGTCTCTTCCACTACATCCACAGCGCGGCTGAGGCATCTCCCTTGATCGAGTCAAAGAAGATAAATAGTCTGTTCGATTGCGATCCCACAAATCGCCAGGCCTGTAGCAATGAATTATCAAAAGACAAAAAACTGATGTTGTCTGTGTGTACAAACAAGAAAGGTGAGTTGTTCAGCGGTGTCGGATCCCATGGTCTCATCGAATCAACGTACGAGACTGAACCACAAGGTCGAATTCTCGAGAATTTTTATATCCTGAGGCAAATTAATCTGAATCGTCTACTACAATTCGCAACATGAAACAAAATAACAGGCCATTAATATTGCATGGTCTGATCTCTAGCTTAGCTAGCTAGTTAATTAATGATCCAGCATAGCTTCCCAAATGTCGACGAAGGCCTCCATGATCACGGCGTGGTGGCGCGGCGAGTTCAGGGAAAGGTAGCAGCCCAGGAGTCCCTCCATGTCGCTCACGGTGCTCACCTCCCGCCCCGCGAGCATCTCCGCCATCGAGCTCCGGAAGTCCGCGTACGGATCGCTGGAGTTCTTCACCAGAGCAACTCCTCCGTTCATGACCTCGCTCGATTTCTCCTCCCCGTTCCTTCTGCTCCTATCGGGATGGGAGCCAGTGGAGACGTCGTCGGAGCTGGAGCTGAGGCCGCCGGCGGAGCACAAGGAAGAAGAGCCGCTGAGCTTCAATTTGGCATGCGGGACGGGGGCCGTGCGGCGCTGCTGGCATCGGCCGGAACATCTTTTGCAGTACTTAGGAGGATGAAGCGGATGCTCATGGCGTTTGGCGGCGAGATGAGAGGCGGCCGTGGCGACGGCGGCGGTGCATGAAGAGTCGAAGAACATTTGAGCGAGGCGATGGGTGAGGCCGCCGCCTCCCCGTCGACCAACTCCTCGTGTGGTTTTGATCTTCTTCTCCATGGCGTGGATTGCACACACAGAACTTCCACTTGTATATAAATATCAAATTTTAGGAAAACAAGTTCTAAAATCACTGGCAGGAATTGATGAAAAGAAGTGAAGATTTAAGAAAATTTGGACGTGGACTGTTACGCTCGTGACCATTTCCAATTTCTCTTTGAATTCAAATTTGTTCCTTGCAAATAAATTTGGAAAAAAATAAATAATTAAAACGAACACTCCTTTTTTTACTAAAATTATTTTTAAAAATTATTTTTTTTCATCTATTATCAAAATATTATCCTATTCTATCCTTAAATATTTTACTTTCATATTATTATAGGAGCATGCAATTATAATTGTTATTTAATTATAATAATTATGATCTCATATATAATAGTTATGATTTCATAATTATTATAATATAATATTGATTAGTGTTACTAATAAATAAATTATTTATATTATAATAGTTATGATTCTAATAGTTAAAATATAATATTTATTAGTATTGATCAGTATTAACAAAAATGAAATGCTCATATTGTAACTATAGCTACTGTAATATAAATTGTCTATGTTATAATTAGTATCAATTATAATATATATTAATTAGTATTGATTAGGAATGAGATGCTCATATTGTTATTTTGTTATTGTAGTTATTATAATATAATATTATTAGTGTTGATCTAAATTCAAGTATTGTTATAATATAATATTAAATAATATTGATTAGAGAGGAAGTGTTAATATTATAATAATTATGAACTATATTTTCTAATATTATTAATATGAATTAAAATTAAAATATTGATGTTATAACCGTTATGATAATTATTATAATAATATTAAAAATAAGAAAATAAGAGTAATTTTAAAAATAAAAATATATTGATGTAGGATGGATATTATTTTGATAATAAATAAAAAATGATATATTTTTTTGAATCACAGATTATTCCTCAGTTCTAAATTTGAACCTTATTAATTAATTTTTTTAAAAAAATAAAATTATCATCTTAATAATCTCTTCGGGATAATCTCTTTTTTTTTAAAGAAAATAAATTTCAAAAGATAATCTGTCTTCGTTATCTTTGGTCAGATATTCATCGTCAAATACAATTATATTTTATCATAGAAGGTTAATTTTGTTTGTCTTATCAGTCATCATTAACCGTATCAAATCATGGAAATCATATTGGATTCTTTTTTTTTTCTCTTTTACTTTAGTTTGTCCTTTTCAATCAATAATGAATGCCCACGTGTATCAGGATGTGGGTGGCACGTGGTATCAGGATTCGATGAACGAAGATCCTAATTAGTTCACGGAATCCAAGTTAGGTCCATTTAACTCATGGCGAATTACTCGAATCAAGTTGGACCCGTTCTGCGAAGGTCATCTCTTGGTGAAGTTCAATTTAGGTCCATCAAAATTGCAATGAATTCGGAATAGATCGGACTGATTCTTCCTAATTCAACCCAACCGGGACGCCAATTATGAAGGTAAGTAATGTTGTCGTCGCCAACCATAATGACATCCAATAATGAAGGAAGCGCGATAATTATAGGGATGCATCCACACCCTGGACTCTAAGCTCTATTATATTTTATTTCGTTACATTCTTTTTCATCTCATTTTTCTCCGAGATTGATTTGAACATAGGAGGAGTCACGCCTTTGCCCCCTTCTAATATCTTGTTAATCTCGATCTTTTAAGAGAGAGATTGGATAAGGTGGTAAACGAGCAAAGTAGAGCCAAACTTTGTGATATTCAAGCATGTTTGAGAAAGTATCGAGTTAAGTTAAGCCGAGTTTAAAATAAACTAAGTCGTTAAAATGATTGTTCAAGTTTGTTTTGATTTTTTTTTATGAGCTTGAACTTGGTTTAAATTTGGTTTAAGCTTGATTTTTTAGATATTATCGAGCTCTCAATTCAAACTTATTTGATTATTATTGAACTTAATAATACAAACTTGTATGTTTATTTTGAAAGTTTCTTTGTCTATTTAGAATTTTATTGATAAACATGATTCACAAATATTGTTCACTAATATTAACGAGCTGAATACATATATTCAAATTTATTTGTTTAGTTTAACGAGTTGTTCAAACTTGTTCAATATTGAACGAACATAAATAAATTCTTATCAAATCAAACACCAAATTTATTCATGAACGTTCGATTCCATTTATAGGACTAGTATTGGAGATTTTTTGCAAAGCTCTCGCCTCCTGTGTGGAGCGTTCTACTAGAAATCTATCTTATTTTATTTATCAGTTGTTGACCTAACTTGCCATAAGTTGATTTGTCAAAAGTCGACTCGCTAGGAGTCAATCCACCAGAAGCAAATATGTCAGAAGATAACCTATCATAGGTCGATCTAACAGAAGATGATTCGACAGGAGTTAACGCATCCCTTGATCTCCGACCAGATCAATTAGTACTTGCATTTTAATTGTATTTGTATTTGTTAATTAGATTTAATTGACAGTATTCTTGAAATGTAAAATTTATAATAAATTTTATAAATAATGTAGGCCAATGCTCCTCACTGCTTGTTGGGCTTCCTAATTGGAAGCCCAATATGCTTCCAATATTTGGGCCTTAAATCTTGCCCAATTAGTTAGTCCAACTTGATCGGTCCTTTTCAATTGCATCTTTCTTTATTCCTTTTAAATTCGATCCTATAAATGAATGCATTCCCGTCTATAAAATTACAAATTAATTCTTTATTAATCCAATAATTTTGGATATTAATTTCTCATCCACTCAAAAACTCCACTAAAAAACTGAACAAATTCTTCCATGGCCAGTAGAATAAAGGAGGCCACAGCATTGGAATTAAACTTGCAGCCTGCTCATATGCATTTCAGATTCTTCTTTTTCCTGGGAAATTTGTGGTCTACAATGAGCAGTCTCATCATTTTGAAACTAAACGATCACATTATTACTGGAAATCTGATCCCCAAAACTTGTAAGATCTTTAATCAGTTATTTTTTTTAAAAAAAAATAATAATAATTTTAAGTGTTCGAAATCTCATTTCAATCTGTGAGACAATTAAGATGACTGAATAAGAGCCCTCATTATTAATAAAATAGTAAGCTGCTGAGGTCGAGCAACACAGTACATGCTTAAACACCTGTGGATCATGGCAATCAAGCTGTTGCCGCCGCCACCGCCGCCGCCGCAGCGGTTTCATCAGGAGCAGCCTCCGGAACAGGCTCAGGAGCTGCCGTCTCCGCCTCCGCCTCCGCCTCCGCCTCCGCCTCCGGAGCCGGGGCTGGTAATTCTTTGGCTTCCCCTTCCCAGAAAGAAGTCTTCTTGCCCGATTTCGATACGGTTTGGAAAACAGCTTCAGGCGTTACATCGCCTTTAACTGTCACCTTCTGTTCTTGCAGATCCACCTCGAACGACTCCACTCCTGAAATAAAACAAAAAAAACAAAAAAAAAAAAGAAAGAAAGAAAGACAGTGAATTAATCTCTTCATCCATAACCTTCGATTATGAGTAAATCAATACCTTCCATATTGGTAAGAACTCTCTTAACCGCCCCAGCGCATCCTTGACATGACATAGCAACCTTCAGGACGACTGTCTGAGAGATATAAGAAGCAACTACGTATTTTATACGAGATAACTGAACATCGAAGGAAATCAGCATGAATCTCAGAGATGACATACCTCGGCCATGAGAGCAGAGCAGAGCAGAGCAGAGTCGCTTGAAAAGGAGGGACTAGATCGCTGTGTGAATTTATAGAAGACGAGACAGAGGAAGATGTGGAGTACAAAGCATCGTTTTAGGGTAGAGAGGACAGTAGAGATAAGGGATTGGGGTTTGGGTGGCTGAGTTAGGACAGGGATCGAGTACAAACGATCGTGCAGCAGTACAAAGTTGGGTGGTGGTGCAACCACCATGTATCTTTAATCTTTAATCTTTAATCTTTAATCTTTAGGCATAATTAGGATATATAACAAAAGCTAAAATGCTTTTGAAAAAGAATTAAAAAGCAAACCGCTTTGCATATGTTCTTCTCGATGATCAACCTCCATGATGGTAGAAGGTATAGTAAGGAAAAAAAATGAAAGTAGGTTTGCTTTTTGGTCACCAAAATATCTACCCTCTAAGACGGAAGGGAACGAAAAAAAAATGAAATGACGATAAAAGACGAAATATCATCCTCCCGTGTGTTTATCAATCCATCTCAAAATTAATATAAAAAAAATAAATCACAATAACTACATCATGAAATGAAAAAACCATAATAGTTTGACTGTCACATGGACGTGTGCCCATATATTATTGTGCATCAAGGGCTACAATATATATATATATATATTATTTTTTTTATATAACTTATGATTTAGATTATAATATATATAAGTTAAAAGAAGTAAAAGAAAAATAAACTAAGTGTTAACGAGATGTATATCATAATATATACGGTATATCAAACCCCTCTCTCTATATATATATATGGATTTGTTATCTTATATATTTTATCTTGTACAATCATAAACACTAGGAGATGTGGCATAATTTTAATTATTAATTATCATCACATATATTTTGATCAATGATGTAATGGTTATGATTGTACATGTAAGAAGTATAGAATAACATGACTCTCTCTATATATAAGTGGATGATATCTTATTTATTTTATAATGCTCACTTTGTGTACAATGTGTATTTTTTTTTGTTTTTTATTTCTTCAGAAATATTATAAGTTAAATCTTAAATTTTAAAACCTAAATTCTAAACATTAAATCCTAAAAATATTAAAGAATTTTTTTTTATGCTACAGATGAGCACATAAAATATTATATATATATATATATATATATATATTATGATTTTGATATGGTGTGAGTATCTATTTTTTTTTTATTTTGATTTTTTAAACTTAAATATTATAATTCAATTTTTAAATCTTAAAAATAAAATCTTAAATAATTTAATCTGAATTAAAAAAATTAAATTAAATAAATAAATAAAAAACGTCGCACCTGTATAAATCATATGAAAAAAATGATAATAACCAAAAACATCAAAAACCCACGCCAACACATTTTAAATAACTCCACAGCTGATTAGCCGTCTAATGTAATTTAAATATCCGGATG
>JBBUKS010000117.1:8454750-8470169 GCA_038050645.1 Hedychium gardnerianum
GTGCTGAGCATTCATCCTGATCAAAGGACGCTTCTGGCGTATCATCTTCTCGGCTTCTTTCCAGCTTTCAGCCACTCTTAACTCAACGAGGAGCGCGCACATAACACAAACACTCCTGCCATGGCCTGTTGTCGAGCAACAGTAAGCAAGAATGAAGTGGTTAAATAACACAAACATGAACATTTTTCCAAACAAAACAAAAATGCAACATTTATGGCAAAACTTCACATATGGGAAAAATAAAATTTCAAATTCAGGCATTGCAATGGATGAAAGGATAGTTGCATCACTAGTTTTCATCAATGGAGGGAAAATGAGTTACCAGTCTCAACCTCCCCTGACTATAAAAGCAACTACCATTACTAATATTTTTCTCTTCTTTATTTCCATTCCTCTAAGGAAAATAAGCTAGAGAAGTACTATTTGTATTTTTCCTTTGTTTTCCATCTACTAGGGTTCGATTATTTGGATGGAAGACATGAAGAAGAGGAGGAGCAAGGTGTGTAAGAGAAGCTTAGAACCAAAGAAGCATTAACTACACATATTGCTTGCTTTACTTGACAAGTACTCAACATTGAAAAATAAATAAATGAAAAGGGGATGAAGTAGCTAACCATTTGCACAATGAATGTAAACTGGTTTCTTTTCAGACCTCTTTCGGCAAGCCCAACTGACAGCATGTTCTATTTGTGTAGGATTGGGGGATCTGGAGTCCCATAAAGGGATGCAAAGATAAGATTCTGCAGGAACAAAGTAGCTCCTCGGTAATTCACATGTGCAATCGATCACTGCAGGGTCACTGGGAGGCAAACGACTCAATGAAGTAGGCCACCCTCCAAGATATAGTCCCTCAGAAATTTCATCATACAGTGACTCTCTTCTCTTTGTTCTCTTGAAAACAACATATGCTCGAACCGTCAATAGATATGGGGCAAAAAGAAACTTTGACCAAAGAGGGAAGCTCCCATGAGAGCTCTTTCCCAGGATCAATGGCAAATTTATAGCCGGATGAGATGCAATGGAGACTGTGTACCCAACCAAAGCACCCAGTAGAAGGGGTGCTGCGGTGTAAGTTCTGCCGGATTTCTGGAGGTAAATAGAAGTCGAGAAGAGAATAGTTGAAACACATCCCATAACCTTTGATATCCCCATTTTCTTTGCCGAGCAAGAAACTATTGTATTTTTACCTAACCAAAAAATGAGGCTGTGTGATTAAGGAAAAACAGTCTCATAGAATTAGGAAAGAGACCTTTTTTTACTGGTAAAAATAACAGGAAAATGAAATCATGAAACCTGTTTATCACAGAAAATTCCCACAGTATATGTTTCTAAGGAATTTCGATACATTACAGCAAAGTAGAGATGCACAAAATGTTCCAAGAGAAAGAAAGATGCACATGTATACATGACAAAAAAAATCATAAGATCCAAAAAATTGCTAGAGTTTTTGAAACTAAAAGAGTCTCATAACAGAAAGAAAGAAAGAAGAAACGGAGAGCGCTTGAAGCACATGAAAATTTTACATTGAGAATCTCAAATTGAGAGAGTTCTTTTTTCTCTCTAGATGAAGTTATTTCTCTTTATAAGATATTTATACTTTTGCTTCATCAATTTTGTCCCAATCTTCTAAGTGATTTAAAGGTTCAAATTTAGTGCAAAGCCTAATTCAGTGTTCACCTTTTCCAAACTGGTGTATGGTGTGATTTTGATTGTCCAGGTGATCTAAAGGCCCAAATAAAAGTAGGATTGACGAAGCCTAAGAGACATAGTCTAACTAATAGGCGTAAACAGATCAAAGCGGATTGTGCAAACTTCACTCAAATTCGATTGAATTCGCACAATGTAGCAAGCCTCATCTCTCCATCCAATGTAAGTCTTCTTTCTCCCTGTAAATGAAGCTCCAACCACCAAATTTATGCACCCTGATTGACAAACTCTGGTAACCTTATTTCCAAGTCGAACGAACAATGACTCTTCCTCAGGAGTGAAAGTCGTAGAAGGGAGGGATAATGATTTCATAGTACCACAGAGAGACTACACCGAAACATAGTTGCACATCCTTAGTAGGGGGAAATTAACCCTAAGAAACATGACCGCTCGCAAAAGGTAAAATCAAGATGCCTATTTTCATACACAAGAAAAAAACGATTTTCTCACTTTTGCTGAAACCTAAAAGCAGTTAGAATCTAAATTAATTATTCCATTCAAAGTGAAATCTGTTTATCAACCAAAAGTATTAGATCAAACAACAGAATGCACCCAAATGTCATAAACCAAGCTGCTCACTACACCCAAAAAGACAAAAAAGAAGAAGGATTTTCTTACTTCCAGCGTACCTGAAAAGGCAGTTCGACCTCGAACAGGGAGGAGATTAGATAAAATGCAAGAGGATCCCAATCACGTCGACGATTGTGCCGGAGTAATTGGTGAAATGGGGAAAAAGCCTGCGATTGAAAGGCTGAAAGGCTCTTGCGAGTGCCTACAAGCGCGGATCGCCGTCCCAGGAGAGGTCCATCGCGATCCTCGTACGCCCCTGACCAGAAACGATAGACGCCCAAGTGGTTGCTCCAAAGACACTCGGAGAAAAACAAGCTGAGTCCGCCTGATTCAACTTTTTTTAATTATCGAAAAATAAATAAATTGTATTTAATACGTGTTGATATTTTATTGGCTGTCCGGGGCTTACGGAACAGGCAACATACGGGGCGAAATGACTGATCCCAGTTTGCGCACGTGTGTCGCAGGTCACCGCAACGCCCCGCGGTAAACTCACCGCCGTCACTTTCCCTCACCACATACGCCCGCCATCAGTTGGCTACCCGTTTCGATTGCTTCCTCCTCAAGCAACTGTTGCCCACCCACCCCAACCATGCTTCTTATCTCGGCCACAGCCGCCGCCCCCCTCGCCGTTCTCGCTGCGCACCGCCTCCCGCACGTCCCCGCAAAACTCTTCGCGTTCGCTCCTAATTCCAAGGCCTTGCCCTTCGCGTCCTCCTCGCTCTCGCGACTCCGCCCCATGAGTTGGCTCGGCAAGCTAGGGTTCGGCGGCCAGAGCGGGGCGATGGATGCGGTGTCGTCGATCGCGCAAGGGCCTGACGACGACGTGCCGGCTCCTGGGCAGGAGTTCGCGCAGTTCGGCGCTGGATGCTTCTGGGGCGTCGAGCTCGTCTTCCAGCGCGTGCCTGGTGTTACGAAAACCGAGGTTGGGTACTCCCAGGGGAACAAGCACGAGCCCACCTACGAGGACGTGTGCACAGGGAGGACCAACCACTCCGAGGTTGTCCGCGTGCAGTACGATCTTCGCCAGTGCAGCTACGATGATCTGCTCGATGCTTTCTGGGCTCACCACGACTCCACAACTCTTAATCGCCAGGTGAGGTATCTGAGCCTGTAGATATTTGATAAATTGATGCTTTCTCTTGTTACAGAATTCTTCTTTTCTTGATTGGATTGAGATAATTGTCCTATGGTAAAAGCCTTTCCTTTATTAGATAAATTGGATCTTGCTGGATATTTCCGAGCTCTTATGTGATTTTCTCAAGCTATTGGGAAACTTTGTTTTCCAGGACATGAATGCTAAACTTGATTATAACTTCCATACCTGGACAAAACTTGTCAAAATGACTTGTTATATTATCATAACTTGATATTAGTCTTGTTTCTTTATAAACTGATTATTTGCGTAGTGAGTTCAAACATCCACGTACTGATTGTGCATTGTTAGATGCTCTATACCGTTGGTTGAGTGATAATCATAAAAAATCAAGGAACAAGGACTCTGTTTTTGTATTTCAGATGTTGATGTCAAGATCATGAAAATGCTGTGGAATTGATAATATTGTTGTTGAACTTAAAATAGTTCAGTTAAAAAGTTCCATACTTGTTGTAGCTCTAAAAATGGACTAGTGGCCAGGTTTTTCTTTATTAGAATGAAAACTCACTATGTAACTTCACTGGAGCATATCATTCGAAATAATAATAATAATAATAATAACAAGACAATTTGATGTACTCGTTACTGTATGAATTTCATGGCCATACGGAGATGAAAAATCTTTTGGACCAGTTTGATCAGCACTCACCCCGCTGTTATGTCAACCATAGAAGTTTTTTATCATTTAATTCCATCCATATGCAAAATCATTACGCTATCTCATTCTTCCTTTGTTTGGGTTGGTTCATTCATGATGTGTCAATTATCTTTCTTGTCAGTACTCTTTAAGATGTTTATATTTTCTGATGATTTTCATGCTATCTTGTAGAAGGTAATTTTGAGTGCTTGCATTTCTCAAATAGCCAACAAGAAGTGATGCATACAAACACAATATGTATAACTAGTATTCTGATATGCCTCATGGTGACATCCATTAGTAATTTTGATGTTTGTGCTGCTAGTATTCTGATATGCCTCATGGTGGTATCCACTTGTAGGCTATTTCTTGAGAAAAATCAGTACAAAAAGCCAATCACAGTTCAACTTAGCCGAATTGGTATTTTTTTAATTATGATATAAAAAATGTGGGAATCATCTTGTCTGGGGAAGTTAAACATCAGACTAACACAATGTTTATCTTATAATTTCTTTTTCATTTTTGTCTTTTTTGGTATATCCAAACTGTGAATTTCATTTCTATCTTTTTCTATTGATCATCTAACTGATGGATGGTGTAGATCAAGATGTGGGTTAAGATTGGTATTGACTGAGTGAGGTGTATATTCTCCCCCATCCACTATCTTCTTGTTGGCAGTCTACGGAACTTGTCCCATTTTGCAGTAAGACTTTTTGCTCTCAACCTTAAGACAAATGACTTGTTCACCTATGTTGGTGAAGTAAGCATGTCCAGGTGCAAATTAAGACTTTGTTTGCTATTGGTTGAGTGATTTTTTTTTGTAGGACTCTTCCCTTGTTATTCAGTAAGAAATATTAGGTGTAGGAAAGAGTCATACCATAGTCTGGCATAAAACTTCTCTTTTAGCCTAAGAGACATATGACGATTTGACTCGAGACTTCAGAACTTCTCCATTTTAACTAAAATCTTTATTTATATCTCCTTGTTAAATCATAGATCAAGATATATAGCTCTTACAGGAGTTTCTTATCATCTATTTTGAATATCCTCTCTATTATTAAAATTACATTTCATTATTTCAGTGTTAATTTTACTCAACTTGAACCTTCAGTTTTCTGTAATTTTCACTACAATTCAAGTATATAATTTAGTCTATTTACATTATTACTAAAACTTAGTGTTGAGTTGTAACAGTTTCTTCACTTTGCTATTTGTCCTGTAGGAATACAATTAAACGATGCATTCCTATCTTGTGCTCAGCTGTGTCTTATCGATGTATATAATTTTCGATCGATTCAAATAACAAATCAATCTCTTCACTCGGTTTCTGTTTCTAGATTTTAGATTCAACCAATGCAAGAAATTTTAAGTATTTGGTTCTAGATACATGGTTCTATGCAACCACAATAGCATTCACATTGTTGAAATTTTATGTTCATGGCTGTCACAATTGCATCCAGGGAAATGATGTCGGGACACAATATCGCTCTGGAATATATTTCTACACACCAGAACAGGAAAAGACTGCTCGAGAATCCATTGAGAAGCAACAGAAAACCTTGAACAGGAAGATCGTCACTGAAATCCTTCCTGCAAAGAAATTCTATAGGGCTGATGAGTATCATCAACAATACCTTGAGAAAGGTGGGCGGTTTGGTTTTCGGCAATCTGCTACTAAGGGTTGTAATGACCCTATTCGCTGCTATGGATGAAATGGGTGATAGAGGCACCACCTTCGTCTGCATTTGATTGTACATTTCATATCGATGGCCCGTTGGAGTTAAAGAGTATGGTATATCAGTGTGCCATGGATTAAATTAATTGTCGTCATGTTTCTAATCCAAACTCTGAATCACTTGACTTGCATCATTCATAAAGATGGCTAAAACTTATAGAAGTAAAACTGCCATGTAGTTAAGGTTTCTTTGGAGATTATGTTTCTATGTAAATATAATGTTATGCTGTGCACCTCACTGTGCGTGCTGTATCGTGCGCAGTTTTTTCTTTTTTATTTATTTATTTATTTTGATTAAATTATTTAAGATTTTATCTTTAAAATTTAGATTATAATAATTAAATTTAAAAAAAAATAGATGCTGACCCGATGAACGATTTAAATTGAGCGACCTATTAAAACTCTCGTGTCTAGATCATGTCTAAAAGTCCTATAAAGGTAGAAAATTTTAGATATATACATAAATTTTAATCTTTCTTTATTTATTTTTAGTTTCAAATTAATTGTAATCTCTAGATCATGTCTAAAAATCCAGTCATGTTTATAGATAAACTTAGTTTCAGATGTATACATAAATTAATATTAATCTTGTTTAGGAATATTGATGAGTGACTTATTGATGATTTGGTACGGAGATTAATTTTATCGTCAGTTGCTAATTAATAGAGAGAATTTTGGAAGAAGTTCTTGTATTTTCATTGGAGAGAAATTGGGAGGAAATAATTAGAATAACGGTTAGGAAATTTTTCGGTATAGTCATTCCTCTATGTGGTATAGATCAGTAGAATATAATTTTACTAGTGGATTTTTAGATAGATTAAGGATCACCTATGGGATTCCTGTTGACCATCTTTTGATGTTGTCGAATGACAATGACCGTCCGGACCGCCCTCCTCCAGATGCCTTACTTTTTTCGGGGTCAATTAGTTAATGGCTTCCGATTCCTCCTTATTTTTTTCTTCATGGAAGTATCTCAATATTTTTGTATTTTCTCGTCCCAGTTTAATCCGAACTCCTTTCGAATTTTAACTGGTATTTTTTATTCTCTTCCGACTATATCATATTCCTCTTTCTCCTCTTGTACTCGATTATTTCTTCTACTCGAAGAAGATAGATGATAGAGTCTTTTTCTTCTCTACGAAGGCTGAGATTAATCTTTTGAAACACCTTCTTTCTTCTCAGAGGGGTTGATACCTCAGTTCTTCTATGTCAAACTGTTGATGCAGTTTATACTGATAGTCTAACCCTATGTTTTGATGTATGACAATACGTTAAAGTTAAACTGTTATTGTTTAACAAGTTGAGCTAAGTGTGTAGGTTAATTAACTTGATGATTCTAGAGGACAAGACACCAAGCTGAAGTTCAGATGTGCGATTCTCACAGGAAGTCCAGCTGGGTCCAGACAGTTGGCAGGAAGTCCAGTCGGATCAGGGAAGACAAGACGATTGACTGAAGTTCGGATGTGGGATTCCAGCAGGAAGACCTAGTGGGTCGGAGATCAGACGTCAAGGAAGTTACTCGGCAAATGGTAAGTAAGGTAAGCACTGGAGGAGCGAATCCAGTGAGGACGTGTCTCTAGTAGGGACTTAGGTGTTGGTCCAACTTAGGTCCAAAGTGAAACTCTAAGTTAAGACCATGATTAAATCCTAGTCGTGCTAAGACAGGATTTAAGTTATAAATATAGTTTGTACATGCATTGATTTATTATGTTAACTCCTTTGTTGTAGGTATTTTGTACTAACGTATTTTGTAGGAGTTAAGCACAATTTTACCTCAGCGCTAAGGCGCTGGAGGCACCTCGGATGGCTGGAGGCGTCTCAGCGCCTTGATAAGCGTTGTTAACGCACGGAGCTAATGGAGGCGCACTGGAGTGCTCGGAGGCGCCTCAGAGTAGATAAGCAACGGATTTATCGAATCAGATTAGCCTCAATGGAGGCGCCCCCAATGAGCTATAAGAGAACTACTCGACCAGCAGCCAAGAACATCACTGCTGAACACCGTTTCTTCTTCATACTACTGCCCAGAGCTCCAAAACTATCATACTGTGACTCTGCTACATCGAACTGACGCCGGAACAACTTTCTACAGTAGAATCTTCACCAACACACAAGCTCAACTCACTTCTCATTCTGTGTTGGTAACAAAATTGTTAATTAAGTTATTTATGTAATTGCACAAGGAAATGTAGGATTGTTATACTTCCCTCATCTTGTATTCGATTTCTCCATCCAAGAGTTTTCGGAAGAGAATTAGTGGATTGCCCAACGATACGATCCGAATGATCGTGGGCCTTGGAGTAGGAGTCGGCGAATGCTCCAAATCAAGTAAAATCAACCGTGTTTTTTTTTTCTTTTCTTGTCTTGCGCTGTTTTATGTTAAGTATTTTTCCGTTGCGCGCTCTATTTTTCGAACAAGTTTTAAAAATCGAAAAGAAAGTTTTAAATACGTGATTCACCCCCCTCTCACGTGCACTCAATCCTACAAGTGATATTAGAGCAAGGTTGCTCTGAATGGGTATAACTAACGTTCAAGCAAAATACGCTTTTTTCCGATTTTTCATTTCTATTTTTTCATCGTCAGTCAGAATTGGTGCAATCACCTCTTCTGACAAATCTTCCATTATTTTTTCTTTATTTTATTTTTTTCTCGAAAGTGGTGCAAGATCACTCAAGCCAATTTTTGTCTTTTTTTAATCTTTTTTTCTCCTGTACTACTAATCCCAAGATCAAGTCTTGAAAATTTCTTTTGATTTTTGTGTGCAAGAATTAAATGGCACAAAACGATGGTTACAGCACCGTCCGCCCACCGCTATTCAATGGAGATGACTTTCCATATTGAAAGAAGAGGATGGAGGTCTACCTAATGACTAACATCGAGCAATGGTTCACGGTAAGATGAGGGTACACAACTCCAACGGACAATTCCGACAAAATCCTTGAACTAGAAGAGTGGAAACCAGATATGAAGAAGAAGGCACAGACTGACAACAAAGCCTTAAACACTGTTCAATGTGAGCTAACGAAGGAAGAGATGAACAGAGTTGGTCCGTTCGACAACACAAAAGAGTTGCGAGACAAACTAATCAAACTTCAAGAGGGCACAAGCAACTCAAAGGTAACTAAAAGAGTTCTTTTGTTAAATAATTTATTTAATATTAAAATGTAGGATGGAGAAACCACGAGTCAGATGCACACAAGGATTAAGGATATCCTGAATGAACTTCATCTCATCGGCCACCAATTTGAGAACCGAGACATCATAATGTATGCCCTAAACTCATTTTCTTGAAATACACTATCGGCATCTATAGTAGATGTCTATAAAGTTTTGAGAAATCTATCTAAATTAAAATTAGATGAACTTTTTTGTGAATTAGAGCTACACAAACAGACTAATTCAAAACAAGTCGAGAAAGATATTGTGTTTCTTGCAGGTTCTTCCAAGGAGACAAAAACGAGAAGCCAATCCAAACTCGAGGCCAAGGAAAAGTCTGACAGAATCTGACGAAGAAGAATAACTGGTGAACATGATAAGTAAGATGTTCACCATACGGAAGAAAGATTTCTCTAAGAATGATCTACAGAAGATGACATCCAATAACCCAAAGGCAAACATCACCTGCTATGGATGCAACAAGAAGGAGCACTTCAAGCATGAGTGTCCAAACCAGAAAGAAGATAAGTCCAAGAAGCTGAGAAGGAAGAAGGCCCGTCAAGCCACGTGGGACGAGTCTTCCTCAGAAGAGTCTAATGCTAAGAAACCAAAGCAGGCGAACTACCTCACGTTGATGGCAACCGGACCCGAGTCGGAGAGCAAACAAGACCAAGAAGAAGAGTCTGAATACGAGTCGAGTCTCGGATCCATGTCTGGTTTAGAGAGAACCAACGAGGTAAAAGTTAATACTGCAAGTTTTTTTAGAATAATGGTTTGTTTGAATAAAAAAATAATTAAAATTGAGGAACAAACTAAACTTCTCCTTAAGAAAAATAATACCCTTAAGGAACAACTAGCCTCGAGCTATTTAACTAACCTAATTCAAGATAGAAATTCAACTCAAGTTGCAAAACTTGAGAAACAAAATTCTGTCTTGAAATGTCAAGTGAAAGAACTTCGAGGACAGTTGAAAATTTTTACCTCAGGATCCAAGTACCTAAACATGATACTTGGATCCTTAAAAGCTGTGTATAACAAGTCCAAACTCGGATACAAATCAAACTCAACCTTTAAGTCATTCTTAACCCTAACCCAAAACAAGAAATAAATCAAAGCTTGGGTTCCGAAATCTTATCTAATCAAGCAAGTAAGACAAAAATAATATTATATACCTAAAAGTGAAATTCATTATTTAAACGTCAAACAAAAATTTTATGATTCAGGGGGAGACTCCAAATTAGTTGACACCTCAAAACATAACCTATCCAGTTGGGTAACTAGGACTAGTTGAACTTGGAATAGTTTTAACTTGTAAAATAATATTAGAGAAGATTGAGATGATAGTAAGTTAGGGAAGCTCTGTCAATGCATATCTAGGAAGAATCATATATATTCGACCTGGTAGAATCGACTTAGCGGAACTAACTGAAGCTACTCCAATCCAATCTAAGCTAGTTAGACCAAGATTTGACATTAAGTTCCTTAGGCGGGACTATTTAAAAAACTTTGTCTTAGGCACGAAATGACTTTAATGATGTCCAAGTAACTCACCACAGCCTAGAGCCTTATTCAAAGAATGTCTGCTTGGTGGATGCAAAGCTAAACTCGAATCTAACACAAATTAAAACAAATTCACATAAATAACTCAACTCATCTCACAAAACTATAAGATTACTTGATTGAAAAATTAGACCGGGTGAAATAATTAAAGATCTTAATTAATCTGAATTAACTTCAATTAATTTTCAAATGTTAATTAAATTCAATTAATCTGAATTAATTTCAATTCTTAATTATTTTTTAAATTTTAATTAACTTTTAATCTTAATTAATTTTAAATCTTATTTAGCATTTAAATCTTAACATTACTTAATTAATGACTTAATTTATTTTTTAAAAAAAATATCTAAATAAAGAATTAATTTTAAAAATTCTTTCAAAAACCCCTTTTAATTTTTTAAAAAAAACCACGTTTAAAAACTTAATTTTAAAATTCTTTAAATAAAACTTAATTTCAAAATTATTTTAAAACTTAATTTCAAAATTATTTTTAAAGCTTAATTTCAAAATTATTTTAAAAACTTAATTTCAAAATTGTTTTAAATATTTAATTTCAAAATTATTTTAAAATTTTAATTTCAAAATTATTTTAAAAACTTAATTTCAAAATTATTTTAAAAAACTTAATTTCAAAACTATTTTAAAAAACTTAATTTCAAAATTATTTTAAAAACTTAATTTCAAAATTCTTTTAAAAATTTAATTTCAAAATTCTTTTAAAAAAATACTTATTTCAAAATTCTTTTAAAAATTAATTTAAAAACTTATTTTAAAAATTCATTTAAAAAACTTATTTTAATAATTCTTTTGAAAACCTATTTTAAAATTCTTTTGAAAACTATTTTAAAAATTCTTTAAAAATTATTTTTAAAATTATTTTAAAAAATATTTTAAAAACCCTTTTAAAAAATATTACTTTAAACCCTTTGAAAAATTATTCTGAAAACCAAAAGAAAAAAAAAACTTATTTTAAAATTTAATTTAAAACCTATTTTTAAAATTATTTTAAAACTTATTTTAAATCATTTAAAAAATTATTTTAAAATTTATTTTTAAAAATTAATTAATTTTTAAAAAATAATTATTTTAGAAACTTAGTTAATCTAAAAACATACTTTAAAACTTAGATTAAATCTTTTTCAAAAATTCATTTAAAAAAATATATCAAACTTAAACTAACCAAACTTAAACTAATTAATAAATTAAAACTTAAGCTAATCAAAATCCTAATAAACTAAAATTTACTTATGTGAATTAATCTAATTTACCTAATTTGAAATTAATAAATTTATTCTGAAACAATAATTCAAATAATCTTATAATTAATTAATTCTTAGTTAATCATCAATATAAATTATCCTGGTTAATTAAATAACAAATTAATTAATCAAAAAATTTGTAAATAACTTATTTTGACTTAAACAATTCAAATTATATAAATTAGAGTAAGATAATGATTAATCAATATTAAGTATTATTTCGAATAACATTAATCTTGATAAAAAAAAGTTATCATAATATTTGAAAATTATTAAATGTGTTGTGAATATTAACTAACACTAGCAAAATCAAACCTTAATGTAAGTTGAGGGGGAGTGTCAACTTAAGGGAGAGAATATAATAAAAATTAGTATTTTTAAAATTATAATTAATACATTTTTGGTTTAAAAACTATATTGAAAGATTATACGGACTTAAGAGAGAGAATATATTAAAAATTACATATTCACAAAATTATATAAAATCCTTGAAAAATAAGGTTAGTTAACATAAGCAAAAAAAAACAGTTATGTAATTTAAGTAAACTATCTTAAATTAGTTAAGTTATTTTAAAAACTATTTTAAAAAATCATTGCAAAATGTGTTTAACAATCTTTTGAAAATATTATGAAAATTCATGAAAATATTTTGAAAAACCTTGAAAATAATTTGAAAATCCTTAGAGACATTTTTCTTGAAAAATTACATTGTTTAAAAAATAATAATAATAATAAAATATATACATTTTGAAAACTGTATCTTAATTATTTTTTTGATTCGGATAAAACCCTAAGACACATAGGTAGTTTTTCTTGTGGTTAACAAAGTTTACCAGAATGTGTCAAGTTGAGCGAGTCTTAATTAAAAGTTAAAATAATCTTTTCAAAAATTTTGAAAAACTAATTGTGCAAACCTTTGAAAATTTACTTTAAAAAAAGTCTTTGGAAATTCATTTGGAAAATCGTATATATTATTTCTTCAAAAATCGTTCGTAAAGTGTTTTCAAAATTACCTTCAAAATTACTATTTGGAAAAATTATAAACATCACCTTGTAATTCTTTTTATATTTCTTTAGTAATTACTTTTGAAGACATTTTGAAAAATAATTTCAAAAAGGATATTTTTTTCATAAATAAACCTTAACTCAGTATATTGTAAGTGCAAAACCTAAAGAAAACTTCGGTAAATATTTTGATCTGTGACAAAGGGAGAGAAGAAACTTATGTTAAAAATCCAGTAACACTCCCAGATTTTAAATCCTTAAGACTCAAGCTAAACTTTTGTTTATGCATTTACTTGTCACTTTTATTTGGAGGTATACTTATGCTTATAACTGCTCATATTTTTGATGTATGCCAAAGGGGGAGGATAAGGGTTAAGTTAAGAAAAATTACCAAAACTTGTTCAAACTTAAAATCCTCTTATAAACTCAAACTAAAACCTTGATATTTTATGTTTTATTGTTTTACCTGGATAGAAAGGGCTTTTGGTTTTTTCAACTTTAACCTAGGTTGTCATTACATCGAAAAGGGGGAGATTGTTGGTGCAGTTTGCACTAATAGTCTAACCCTAGGTTTTGATGTATGACAACTGGTTAAAGTTAGACTGTTGTTGTTTAACAAGTTAAGCTAAGTGTGCAGGATTAACTAACTTGAAGGATCTAGAGGACCAGACACCAGGCTGAAGTTCAGATGTACGATTCTTGTAGGAATTCCAGTTGGGTCAGAGAGGACCAGACAGTTGGCAGAAAGTCCAGTCGGGTCAGGGAGGACTAGACGATTGGCTGAAGTCCGGATGTGGGATTCCGACAGGAAGACCTGATGGGTCGGCGATCAAACGTCGAGGAGGTTACTCGGCAAATGGTAAGTAAGATAAACACTAGAGGAGAGAGATCCAGTGAGAACGAGTTTCAGTTGAAATTTAGGCGTTGATCCTGCTTAGATCCAACTTGAAAGTCTAAGTTGAGATCAGACTAGACCTAGACTAGGTCTAAGTCATACCTATCATGCATTGATTATATTTGCTAACTCTTTTATTGCAAGTATTTTGTACTAACATATTTTATAGGAGTTAAGCAAAATTCAGCCTCAGCGCAAAGGCACTGGAGGCGCCTCTGGGTGATGGAGGCGCCTCAGTGCTGGAGGCGCTGGAGGCGCTGGAGGCGTTGGAGGTGCCTCGGATGGCTGGAGGTGCCTCAACGCCTGGATAAGCATTGTTGATACGTAGAGATGATGGAGGAGCCCTGGAGTGCTCAGAGGCACCTCGAAGTGGATAAGCAGCGAGTTATTCAAATCAAATTAGCCTCAATGGGGGCGCCCCGGAGCATTGGAGGCGCCCCTTATGGGATATAAGAGAGCATCTTGACCAACAGCAAAGGATAACACTTCTGAAAGTTGTTTCTATTTCATACTGCTACACCAAGCTCTCCAACTGCTATGCAACGACTCTGCTGCATTAAATTAACGCCGAAACCACCTACTGCAGCAAAATCTCCACCAACACACGAGCTCAACCCATTTCTCATCCTTACGTGTTGATAACAATTTATTGTTTATTTATTTCTATAATTACTCAGGGAAGTGTAGGATTGTTATACTTCTCTCATCTTGTACTCGATTTCTCTATCCGAAGGTTTTCATAAGAGAATTAGTGGATTACTCAACGATACGATCCGAAGGGTCGTGGGCCTTGGAGTAGGAGTTGGCAAAGGTTCCGAACCAAGTAAAACCAACCGTGTTTTTGCTTTTATTTTTATTCTATTTTCCGCTACACACTCAATTTTTGAAAAGTTTTAAAATTTGAAATGAAAGTTTTAAACACGTGATTCACCCCCCCCCTCTCACATGCACTCGATCCTACATGAACACATTAATTCGTCTACTAGGAAAGATTTCAATACATTCATAATTACACATATAGAGATGCTGACTAGTTGTTATCCAATCAAAAGTTTTCTCATGCTATGAATCGTATTATCACGCCCCGGGAGTATACTTATCCAATGAAAACGGACAGCACTCCCCTTGTAATAATCATAGTTTTGGTTACACAACCATAATACAAATACAAATATATCATACCCTACCCGGGTAATCAAAACCATGCATTGTATATATAGATATAATACCCTACCCGGGTATTCACAACCATGCAGTGTATAAGAAAATCCAACAAAATAAAAAAACATAACAAGGGGGTCCACCCCACACATAAAATCCAAACAATCAAACAGCGAGTCGGCTCGACTTAACACTCTAAATACATAACCGAATAAATGCCAAATATCCAAATTTGAATTAATTAATACAATGCCAAAAAATTAAATAAATATGGAAGTGAATACTAACATATACAAAATGAAAATAAAATCGTAGCTCGATGCGAGTGGGATGGCGCAGGCAGATATTCTCCAAGCGATCCAATCATCATATACCTGCTAACATGGAAATAACAATAGAAAGCAGGGGTGGTGAGTACAAAGAAATACTCAGCGGGTATAAGATAGATGGTGTATGAACAATAAAGAGTACAGAAACTCAAAGGTATACAATCTCGAAGAAGAATATGTTGGTGCAATTTGCACTACAAGTCAAACCCTAAGGTTTTGATGTATGACCAAAGGTTAAAGTTAGACTGTTG
>JBBUKS010000117.1:8471696-8492164 GCA_038050645.1 Hedychium gardnerianum
GCAATTTATGAGAGAGCGCTTAATGTTTTATATTGTCTAACAAAATGTCCCAAGAATTTATATTATCTAAAAATATTTTTTTAGCTAGATTTCTGATCATTAATATATGTGAAGTATTTTCATCATATAATTTAAAAATCATTCTGATTAATAATTAATTTTCTATTTTCTCTTATGCACTGATTATTATTTAGATTAATTATATTAATTCTTGTAATTTATCTCCTCCGTATTATTTTTGGGACGGGCTGACGGAAACGCTGGAGACGAATATTTCATCTTTTGTCACCTTGAACAAAATTCATTTATGAGCTTAAAAAAAATCGATTGAACTAATTTTAAGTTTTATAAATTTTTTTAGTATTTTGAAATTTAAATATATCTATATTATTTTTTAAAAATAAAAATTATAATTTAATATATTAAAAAATTAGTTTATTGATTTTAAAAGATCATCATTATTAATATTAATTTTTAGGTATTAAATTATAATATTATTTTTAAAAAATAAAAAATAGATATTTAAATTTTAGAATATTAAAAAAATTCATAAAAATTGAAATTAGTTCAATAAGATTTTCTAGGTCCATCAAAATTTATTGATAGATTTAAAAAACTTCGATTAAATTAATTTTAATTTCTATTAATTTCTTCAGTATTCTAGAACCTAAATACGTCATTTTAATTATTTTTTAAAAAACAAACAACATAATTTAATATATCAAAAAATCAATATCATCATATTAATTCTGACTTTGGAAGATCAATATCATATTGATACTGATTTTAAAAATGATTCAAATTTGATCCGTATTTATTTAGAAGAAAAAAAATAATTAATTTAATAAAAAAAATATTACGTGCAAATAAAATATATATATATATATATATATATATATATTTTAAATAATATAAACTCTTGGATACCTTTCGGATAATATAAAATATTAAATTATCCTTTAAATTGTTCCATTTATGAGCTCAATTTCAAGTTTTACATGACTTCTAAGTCAAAATTGACAAAAAACCAAAATGAAAAATGAAAAAAAAAAAGCGGCCTTACATTTTTATCGTTAAAAGGATATCTTATATTTAAAAAATATTTTTAAAAAAATTTTGCTTTTCTTTCGTCAATTTTTATTTTTCAACTCGAGCAACATTTCTGCTACAAATAAGGAATTAAGGTTTCATTCTGCATCACATTATTTTAACTTTGTAGATTGCTCGAAAAGAAAGAGAATTAAACCGACTCAAAGGTTGCATTCACATCCTTAATTTTCTAAGCTCCAATGAAGCATTCGGTCAAATAGTAGAGGCATGTTAACAATTGTTCATTTCTTAAATAAACTGAAACGAAACAAACTTCTCTCTGTATTTAGTTTAACATCCTTAATCTTCACTTGGTGTGCCTCTATTGCTCCTCTCCCTCCAACGAGCCCACATCCACCTTACGATCATGAATCCTCCGAGAGCATAAACCTGAATGAGAATAAATAAATAAATAAGACAAACAAATAACTAAATAAATCATAATAACAATAAAACATCCAGCAATCTGAGCAAGAAATTAGTGGAATTGCATGCATCATTGCAAGCCTGAATAGAAGTTTGAAACCAGCTAGATTGTCATCAAAGAATCTTCAATAATGAGCATGTTACCCCCACACTAGTATAAATTCTAGAAAAAAGTTCACTGAATGGTGCATTGAAGGTAAAAGGAAAGCAGGGCAAGTCACTCGTGTGCTTCACTAATTATTCATCATATGAATACATATGTATAAAAACCGGTGCTCACTTTTAATTTGGCAGTGCCACTGACAAAACATTGATGCAAATATTTCAACTTCTAGACATCCTAAATGGGCATATGATAATGACACAAGAAAGTTAAGCGCATCAAAACCACATTCAATCTTGACAAAAGGTGAGGTCCAAATTAATAGTGTAGAGAGAAACATCTTCCAACATGCCAAAAGGATACTAGATGGTCAAATATTGGACCACAAAAATGAAAAGGATGGCTACAACAATGAATCTCAATCAGAATGGCAAATGTGACAGATTTTAATAAATTCTAGCATGCATGTTAGATTGTATTGGATGAATATAATCATCGCCAACAGCTTTCCCTGAACGCTTTGAATGAAAGCAGATATTGCTGCTTCTTTTTTTCTCAAAGCTTCCACTTAACATTTTCTGTATGAAATTCAAAGAGGAGTATTAGCTTAGAAGGAATAAATGTCATCTATTAAGAAAAAAAGTACATTGATATATATCATCTAGTGGGAATTCTGTGTCGCATTTACTCATCAAAAACATGAGAAAAATGAGGAAAATTGAGACAATAACAAACTTCTCAATCTTCCTATTCTAATTTGTAATATGCAAATTTCCATTCATATCGTCATTTAGTAGTATGCTTCACCAAATGATGGAATATGTTAAACATTGTCAACTACTCCACCATCCTACTTTCAAACATCATTTTTCTTTGCTTTTCAATGTTATGTCAATAGACTAAGTTAATAACACAGAAAAATAGAACTGTCAAAGTTACACAACATATATCAGTTATTTTTTCACGTACAGAATTTTGCATCATGTATAAACTTGAACATGTGTAAAACACATGATGAGCACCTCCATTGCATTATTTTCTACAATTTTGCCATGTGAACCTCTACAATGAGGTGAAACAAGAGGATATTGCCGCTTCATGAAGATGCCAACTAATTCAATCAACAAGAGCCTCAGTATTGCAGCACAAACACTTGGGATCAAATCCCAACATCACTCAGGTGGGATTTGTCACTTTCTTCTATCAAGAAAGATGCACACCCTCATCGTCAAAGATATCCGCAACTAATTGAAATGTCCTGCTTATTTGGAGTGAGCTAAATAAATCTTTTCCTACCATACTTAAAATTAAGGTAATCTGAATCTTCTTGTCAGTCCTCAAAAGTCACTGCTGCCTTTTCACACTATTAATCATCAACTCATACCCATCTAATCATTCCATAGAATATCCTTTGAACATGTAGATGTTATCTCAGACAACCTTCCTAATTGCATTCGTTAATAGGACCATACTTAGTTGTCAAAAATGGTAACCACTTAAGTTTGTAGTTTATAAGGTTTGTCTTCATAGTTAAGTTTAAGAAGTAACCTTGACAAACTCTCATTCCAAAAAACACAGTTTAGCATCAACAAAAGATAATCTCAATGGAACTCTTGAAAAAGATCTTGCACATAGACAGTGAGCTAATTTGTCAATCAAAAGAACAATAAACTTTATCCTAGGTGAAAACCAATAGGTAATAAGTCATGAAAACCTCAGTACAGTTGTAATAGTCCTGAGATGACCATAGCTAACTCGATCAAAGTTTTTACTGTTTATCACAACTCAGCTTATAATAATAATAACTAATTATGCAGGTACTCAGCTGAATAAGTATAGCATACAGGTAACTGAGATAATGTACAATAAGGGAACCAAACTTGCCTATCCAACTTCACTACCTGAACATGATATCGGATTATTAGGTACCCAATTTAAGTGGAAAAGATGCAGATACCCATACAAGTCTTAGCCATTCTCTTTGTAAAATTGTTATGCACATGTTTTATCTCATGACTAATTAAAAAAAAAATTCTCATCGTATTCTTCCCCCATATTGCCATATCAGCCTCCAATTCAGGCTTCCAACCTACCTGGCACTGCAGCTGATAACTAGACCAACTTACCATCGGGTTACATCTCCCCATTCATCTCTCATTACAAATGATTGTTGTTTCAATTATGTTCGGAGTCTGTTGGTTTGCATAGACGACAGAAAAACAACGGTTATTGCAGAAGGCATAGTAAACAGGAATTGCTCTCTCAGATCATGATTCTTCGAGTTAAACCAAATGGTGAAAGGAAACTCCAGTAGCTGAGAGCAGTTTCTACAGTGTGGTTGATACACTAGAAAGGAGCTTCATTATGATCCACTGTTATGGCTAGAAAGCTATCTTGGATATTCCAAATAAGGTTAGTGTCAGCAGCATTTTGAGAAAAAAATAACCTAATAAAAATACAATAAACTAACATAGCTATCTTGAAGGTAATGACCATCGGCACCATATAAAGTCTGCCGATCACGTAGAACACTATACAGAATTTTTCCATCGAATCATAATCAAATTTGCAATGAAGAATATTAAATAAACCGTAGGATCATTATAAAGTACAGAACCTTATACGCAGATAATTTACAACATAGTGTAAACTTAAGGTTTGAAGCTCCCTCTTCTAATTATCAGCTATGCTACAAGAAAATTTGAGCAATATAATTCATAGTCATTCTCCATTATTCTCTAGAATATGTAAAACGTCCCTAACATGCCTAACTGCAAACGGATGGCTTCGTACATGAAAGAAAGACAGAAAAGTAGTTTTTTCTTGTAAAGAACGCCGTAGCTGAAGTAGCCGTTTCCCATGCTCAAGATGGTAGAAACAGAATACTTAGTTAAAAGAAAAATCTTCAATAAACAGGTTAATCGTCAATTTCCTTTCCTCGAAGGAACCGCCAACATGGGAGAACACAGATCGGCAAACAATAAGAAAGAGAAGCAGAACAGGAGGGAAAATGTGGAGGAGGAGGGAACACCTGCCACACGTTGCGAGGGCTCATGTCCTCGGTGCCCTCCTCGTTCTCCAACTTGAGAGGCGAGGGGAAGCTCTGGGATCGGCGGCGAGCAACGTCGGGAAAGGTGACCATCACGGGAGCACGACGAAGTGAGAAGCTTTGCCCCCGGCGCTCGTCGTCGCCGTCATCCTGCACGGCACCCCGTTCCGCTTCAACCCTAGCCATGCTTCCTGGCTTCTTTATCGTCGTATTGAGATGGTTTGCCTTTTAACAGAACAACAGGTGACGAGGGCTCAACTCGACTCAACCCAACCCAACCCAACTTATTCGGCGATCGATTTTAATATTTTAACTCGATTCAACTCGGTCCATTTATAAATTAATTCTAACACCTCAGCATAACTATTTTCCACGTTAGCTCATAATTTATTTATTTATTTCAAATTCATAATCTTTTTTTTTTTTTAACAAAAAGCATAGCTTCCCTAGATTTTTTTTTCTTCTTTTCCCAACATTTTTTATTAAAGAAAATTAATTTAAAATACATAAAAATCAAATTAATATATATAAGAGATTATTTGGTAACTAATAACATTTTAAACACATAATTTATATTTAAAAAAATGGCATACAATGTAACGATATTATTCATCTTAATAATTTTTTTTTTAAAGTTTATATGATTGTAATAAAGATTCTTGTGAAATTGATTCTTTAATGATTGATCATATGCATAAAACAATAAGATAAAATTACTAAATGTCATCCATAGTTCTAACTATTTTTACACTTGTAGACATTATAATATTTAGACACATATAAGTAGGAAGGAAGTTGGAGAACTCAATCCTTTTGATCTCACAAGTTTGAGGTGCAATGGTCCCTTAGACTTTAAATTATCATTTATTTAATATAAGGATCAATCTACTTTGATGTTTGTGATTTCTTCTCCCTCGAATGAGTTGTGTGTGCATTTGTGTTAGGTTTGTATTAGGTTTGTTGCTAGTAGATAAAAGATTAATAATGATAATAATAACTTATTACTCCTAGTAAGTGAGAGGTTGATAAATTCAGAGAACCACTAAATTCAAGGCAACTATTTATTTCACCAACAAAACACCATCACCAGTCAACAATCATCTATAACCACCATTTTGGTACCTTTCTTCTGGCTATTTTATTCATTTAATACTCAACCAATCAGATAACTACAACACAAATTACCAAAAACTAAACAGTCGTAGATCAGATCACATCCCTGAGGCCATACACCATCGTATTATCGTATCCCTTACTCTTAACTGACAACTTTCTTGTCACAAAATCATGGAGGAAGAACACAATCCGACAATACGATGGCGTTCATGGAAAAGCTACGCAACAATGCAAAGCGGTGAGCTCTGTTTTGGCAGCCGCCTCCGCTTTCTCTCTATCGATCGATCGATCAATCAAGCGTTGAATTGGAACTAAATAATTATGTTATAGGAGAGCAAACATAGTTTTCGTAATCTAATAGATAAATCTTATGACAGAAATGAGAAGACAGAGTTTCTTTTTCTTGCTTCTTAATGTTGGTGCAACACCATTTCCCTCCCCTCTCATCAGCTTCCCAATTGGTGGTTTATATGGATTACCAGTAGTTCTTTAGCATTATTTCTTCTGTCCTCAGACCTCGAGCTGCTTCATCTCTTTCTTCTCCTTTTCATCAACCGCGTCCTGCTCGGTTAGCCCCGCTGCCTCGCCGGCATCCGCCTCCGGCGCCGCCGCAGAGTCGATCGTGTAGATTTCCACGGCGCCGCCGAGCTTGGTGATGGCTATGACGTGCTCCGGCGCCAGCTCGACGACCTTCTTCGTGTCTCTGTACGCTATGTAGAGCACCATTTGAAGGATGCCGAAGATAAACCCCAAGACGTTCGGTAACTGAAAAGTGTATTTATTAACTAATTAATTATAGCAGTTTGCAGTTTTAATTATTGATTAAGTAATTAAATGGATTACCGCAACGTAGATGTCCTTGCTCAGCAAACCGTACGAGAACCAGACGATGGCGCTCAGCGTGAGGAAGAAAGAGAGCGAGAATGGCATGAACTCCACGCTCTTTGTCCTGACGACGAGCCTCTGCAAATGTCATCCCTTCTTTCTTCAGTAAACTATACGTCACAAAATTTCTCTCATTTCTCCAAAAGAAAACACGTAAATATACTGACAATGATGCTGAGGGGAGCAGCGAAGACGCTGATCGAGAAGCCAACGCAGATCCACCCTAGAATTTGAACTCTTCTCGGACCCTCTGCCAGAAGCAGAGTCAAGAGAAGGATCAAGCCGAAGGTGCCCACGTTCAGAACCACGACAAGTTTCACAGTGTATACCTGCAATCAATTGTAATTTGATCAGTAGTCTTCATATATACGATGTAAATGAGAATGTTTGAGGGACTACCTTTGAATCCTTGGTGGCGTAGAACAAGTAGATGAGGACGTAGATGATCTCGATGACGCAGCCGAAGGAGTTGATGGTGATCAAAAGATACGCGTTGGTTTTGAGGAGGGCGTAGAAGATCCATAGCATGGCACTGAAAAGAGCAACCACGTAAGGCACCGATTGAAACCCTTCTGTGGATTTCTTCCTGTACACTCTGTAGAACGTAGGCCTGCACGCGCCATTGATCAATTCGATACTCGAACACGAGAAGTATGAAAAATATCAACATTAACAAAGGAGAGCTGATAGGACTTACAGTGGTGCTAGGTACACCATGAACGAGATGATGTTGCCTGTGTTATGATGAACAAAATCAAGTTATATGTTCAAATGAGTGAGTGCAAGGAAGATTAAGATCGATATATATGTATATATATATATACCTAGAATTCCAAAGGTGAATGTCCAAGGATGATGTAAAGATAAGCCTGCCATCTCTCGCAATTCCTCCTCCTCCTCAAGAACAGTAAAGAATAACTCAACTTAAGCACTAAAACAAAGATAAGGTAGTGCGAGGAGGGTGGGAGATCATGCGAGAGTGGTGATGGGGCAGGTTTGGACGGCTTGAGGTTGTGAGGTGTGAGGAAGGACCATTTTATAGCCGAAGCAGGGGAGTGATTCACTGTTTACAACTAATAATTAGCTGATTAAATTTTAAAAACAAATTCAATTTACGTTTCTTTTTTATAATTTTTTGTTGTTGTATTTACGTTACAATTCACAGGCAGAAGCATAGAATAAGAGTCATGTGAGGTACTCGTTTTAAGGGAGACACACATGATATCACTCGTTAGCAGTTGCCACTGCATCCTCTGCATGGATTCAGTGTACACCCCAACTGTTACTAGTGTTTTCAAAATAGATTGGTTCAACCGAATACACCCTAATCGATTAATTGAGGTATGAGGCCTTTCTTTTCCATCCCGTTGGATTCTTGTTATGTTAAGTTCAGTGATTGAGCTGTATATTTTCATGTAGTGGAATTTAATCGACAACGAGTAGCGTTTTGAAACGTTTTTCAAAGATGAATTACGGCAGTGCGGAGTTGTAAAGCAAATGAGAGCAGTTTAAGGAGATCGCCATATCCCTCGAGAAATCTTGTTGCTTTTGGCCATAATTTCCGAAGCCATTTTTTTTATATGTTTTTGGTTTTTGTTTCCGATCAACTTCGCTGCTTGCTTGCGGCGTTAGTTCTCTTGCTTTTGAAGCGTCGTGTGTTTTGTGCAGTTACAAAAGCAAGGAAAAAGATAAGAAGGAGACAAAAGCAAGGCCGATTCTTCTTGTTCTCTTCTGCTCTTTCTCCTGCTTAATTCCTATTAACTCCATCCAATTCGATTCGATTAGTTTGCGTCATTAAATTAGTTAGCTTGTTGCATCTGAAAGCAAGCTGAAAACAAGGATTCTGCGTCTCCTTCGCAGGAAGAGCAGGAGAGATCTAACAAGTAAATCCACGTCTCTCTCCCCAATCATTAGCATTTTGTTTTGGGTCTTGCATGACTGATCACTAATGCTCATTGCATTACATACTAAATATAGCAAAAATAAAGATAAATTGATAAATTTTCCAGCAACAATTGCTTGTGCCACACCTTCAGACTAGTCCCTCATAAAATTTGATTGTGAACTCACTGAAGCATGAAATACAAGCTGCGATGACTTTTTTAGATGTAAGCACTCGTTTTCTTCCTCTTCATCGGTTTGAGCTTAGCTCTCTGGCTCATTTGTCATTGTAAAGGACAGAAACAAGTAGCAGCAGGAAATTTTTATGGCTAGTTTCGAGTGCAACAAGCGTCGTTTGCTGTGTCTTTGAGTTCATGGATAGTCCTCGAGCGCAACAAGAGTTGTCCACTGTCTTTGAACTTGCCACAAAAGCCCAACCAAATTCTCTGACTCTGCACAGAAAAGGAGTCTCGATTGCCATAATGCTCCAGTGCTGTTCTCAAGGACAGGCCTTGGCGAACGGAGCTGTCCTACAATTGCCAACAATTAGTTGGCCTTTTCCAGCAATTTGTTATTCTCGTTGATGCCTGCCTTGCTGATCAAGAAACAGGCACGTGGCGCCGCATGGGCCGCAGTTAGACTCGGCTCCGAGTTATCGACATGGATCTGAACCCGGTTCGCCTGCTGCTTATTTGACTAAACCGTCCTCAAAATGCTGCCTCGTTCGTTCGGCGTTGCCGTCGACCAACGAATCACGATCGCCCCGTCGGAGCATTAGATCCATTTTCTAGGGTTCGAAGCCGATTCTCCTGTTCGGATTGATATTGGTCGATTTTTGCTTAGTTTTAACAATTTTCCACCTTATTATTCCCAGGAGATTTCTGCTTTTTTTTTTCCGCTCGTTTCGTGGCCTTCGCGATGCCTCCATTCGAGTCCCCTTCCACGTTAATCTGAAAGGGGCTTCCTTCTCTCGCTTGAGAATATGGAAGAAGGCGACGAGGATAAGCTTTTGCTGAGCAGTTTGGGCATTTCATCGGCGAATCCTGAAGACATCGAACGGGAAATTCTCTCACAGGTACTGCGCCTGGTTGTTGCCTTTTTCTGGGTTGTTGTTTGTTTTCTTTAAAACAAAAAGGTGACACTTGCTCTCTTAGACCTTGTTGTTCTTTCGCTATACTAGGATGCAATAAATTTGCAAAGAAACACATTCGAATAAGTAATCATGAAAGTTTTGCTTGCTCGTTAGCACACCTGAACATAGTTTTACTGGCCGACACATTAGCTGTAGCGGGAGTTAAATGAGTGTCAATCCACATATCTTAGGATCATAATACCAAGTACGCTGGTAGCCTTATGTTTTAGCTTAGTGAACAGAAATATTTATTAGGACGCAACTTGCAGGGATTAAAATTTTCTCTTTTTTTTTTGTTTCTGCAATGAGAGTGCGAGAAAAAGGGTACAGAAAAGAAAGGGAAGAGAGAAATGTTGAAAATTCATTGCATAAGAAAAACATTTTGGGAGTGGAAATGTGAGGTCCAATTTCATTGCTTGTTGGGTCTAATAGGCTTCTGGGATTATAGAGAACATTCTTGATGAGTCCAAAGTCAACATGGAGTTCTCTCCTCTTGGTTCAATTAGATGTTGAATGACTAAAGTGGAAATTGGTTGTTATTTTAGTGTTACACCCTAATTATAGTGCCAAACAGATTCCTGCATGCCTGCTTGCTGGACAAGGTAGCATACGCTCAAGGAAACAAATAACTGAGTATCAGAGCAAACTTGCATTTCTTAACTAAATTTTCTACAAACAATTACCTGTAGGCTTTTTTGTACATATTGAGAAGATAATTGCAAAATAATTTATAGCAAATGTTTATACCAGAACTGGAACACTCAATTCAAATCTGTTCTAGTTTAGTATCGAATTTTAACTTTGAAATTTGTAATTTCAACAAAGAAAATTCAAACTCAAATCTGCTTGAACAATGTCCAACCATGGAATAGGGATAGAGTTGTGTGTAAAATATTTTTGAACATAACAAATTTCATGCTTCTATGCAGGCAAAATGTGTTGCCAATTATGTCAGTGAGCCTGATGAAAGTTTCCAACAACACAAGCCTGATGATGAAACTTCTTTATCAACTTCACGAACTAGACTTTGCAATAAATTACGGGCAATTGAAGTTGAAATTGATGCAGTAGCTTCTAGCGTTGATAGGATTAAATGCGTTACAGATGATGGAAATGACACTTGTGATCAAAATGGTGATGGTGGTGACAAAGTTGAGGAGAGTGCCATAAATGATGCTCAATGTTCCAATGGCTTAAGTCTGGAACAGGCTCTTGTGTCAGATCGTTTAAGAAGCCTCAAGAAGGCAAAGGCACAACTGGAAAAAGAAATCTCTTCATTTGGTGATTGTGCTTTTGATGATATCGAGCATGAAAAACAGACAGATGAGCTGCTTGGAGAGTTAGTTAGAGACAATCAAAAGAAAAAGAAGACAATTGAACTGTCAACTAGGCCTTCACAACGATCTCTAAAGGCTGTTTCTTATGATGAAGATGTTGATTTTGATGCCGTCCTTGATGCATCATCTTCTGGGTTTATGGAAACTGTACGTGTTGCCTCATTTATTAGCAAATCTCTCTTTTTCCCTGTACCCACAGGAAGAGCCCTCTTCATTTTTAGTAATAGTATTTAAGGCTAATGCAATGATCTCCACTCATTATCTGCTATTTAAATGTAGGAGAGGGATAAATTGGTTCGAAAGGGTATATTGACCCCTTTTCACAAGCTTAAAGGATTTGAACGTCGTGTTCAACATCCAGGAACCTCAACTGAGCAAGATGCTTCTGCGGAATGCCCAGTTGAAAATCTTGCACTGACCAGCATTGCAAAAGCTGCAGAGTCAATGTCCCAGATTGCTTCAACTCGCCCAACAACTAAATTACTTGATGCTGATGCTTTACCTGCACTTGAACCTCCTACAGTTCCTTTTCAAAGGCTTAGAGCACCTCTAAAACACCCACGGTCTTTAACAGAGGAATTGGATAAGAAAAAAAGAAACCTCAAACGGCAAAAACGGCCTAAACCTGACAAGAAATGGAGAAAACAAGATTTATCAAAGCAGAAGTCATGGAGTGGATGTGGTAGGCAATCAGTCCTATGCTAAAAGATGTTCTAGTTTTCTATTTTACATAATGATCATGTAATTATCATGATAAAGTTGCTAAATATAATCAGAGACCATTCATTGCAAGTCTCAAGCTATTAATAGGACTCAATCTATATCTTTAAATTTCCAACACTTGCTTGGATAAATGGGTGAACTGACACTTGCCTAAAATTCACCTATTTTCTTTTGTAATAGTATGATTGAACTCCTGCAGTATGAGGGACTGTAATCTAGCATAGCCCTCACTGAACCTAAAACGTAGCTTAAGCAATCAATCATGTTGTGTTCTTGTTAGGTATTTACAATTTTTAATCACTTGTATAATTTCCTTTAAGCTTTATATAATTGTTATTAACTGCTTGAATGAACAGTAGAACAATCTAAATGGGAATGTGTAACACCCACATGGATGTCAGGACCTGATAGATGTATGCACCTAACTCAGTTGCAAAGATTGGTTTGGATGATAAATAGAATTATTGATGAAATGATATGCAGGAAGAAAAAAATAATAAATTACATAACAATAATATGATTAAAAATCCCAATACATGAACTGAGACTTGCCTAAAATTCATATATTTTCTTTTCTAATAGCATGATTGAACACCTGCAGTTTGAGGGACTGTAATCTAGCATAACCCTGACTGAATCCAAAACGTAGCTAAAGTAATTGATCATGTTGTGTGCTTGTTAGGTATTTAAAATATTTAGTCACTTGTATAATTTTCTTTGTTTCTTTGGCTTAATATAATTGTTATCAAAGATTGGTATGGATGATAAATAGGATTATTGATGGCATGACATGCAGGAAGCAAAAGTTAAACTACATAACAATAATATGATTGAAAAAATCCAAATAATTTTCAGAGATGTCTTCGAGGAGTCCTACTGTAACAAATTGAACAAAAGGAAGAATCTAACTTGTGTACAGCCAAGAGTCAGTGAGTAGGGGACAATCCTTCGATATTTGCACCAACCAAGAGCCATAAATCAAACTAGGGTGTACATACTTTATCTTTTATAAGGTTTCCTGGTGCAATTTGAGAACCACCAGTGAACCAGATCACATGCATTTCTTTCTTTTCAAACAGTAGGCTAACAATGTGTTGATACAAATGTTGCATGAGATTGGCCTTTGTCAGGCCACAAAGTTAAAGTGGCTTCCTTTCATGATTTATTTTATAGGTCTACAAATATTATGCTTCAACAAAATTGTAGGTTTTTCCTATTTCTATACCTAAATTTTACAGAGGTGTTAGATTCCTTAATATGATATTCTATGAGTCTGTCTTATTTCAATTTCCCCCCCTCAAATTTTACATTCTTAGTACATTGATATTTTTCTGTTTAGATGTTATTATTTACAATGGAAGTAATATGCCATAGGTGTGATGCTGTTATCATCCTTACTTCTTTTCTTGTAGTAGGTGTCTCTTTAGTTAGGTTGGAAATTGCAGCATTTTGTTTCTTCTTTCTTGCTTCAAACTTGAATCATTTATCTCCTATAAATAATCCACGTTTTATCATTCAATAGTTGTATCAAAAAAATACCAGACACACATGCAAATTAATCCAGCAAACATGGATACATAAATTTCTGGACATTTTGAAGTTGTAATGTTAGGTTTTTCTGTCATCATTTCTTGAAGCTTCAAATGGAGATGCAACTTCTGATTATGAGGGTGAGATGCAAGTTGAGGCAGAAAGTATGGATGAATCAGGTGTTGTCCTTGAAGGAGGCTTAAAAATTCCTGGTGCTATTTTCTCAAAACTTTTTGACTACCAGAAAGTGGGAGTTCAATGGTTGTGGGAATTACATTGCCAAAGAGCTGGAGGCATTATAGGAGATGAGATGGGCCTGGGAAAAACTATCCAGATCGTATCGTTTCTTGCTTCTCTTCATTATAGTAAATTGTATAAACCAAGTGTCGTTGTTTGCCCTGTAACCCTTCTTAGACAATGGCAGAGGGAGATTCAGAAATGGTACCCTGATTTTGAAGTTGAGATACTTCATGTTTCTGCACACTTTCCTAGTGAACAGAAAACATCTAAATCTAGCGAAAGTGATTATGATAGCGAATCTTCGATAGGCAGTGACAATGAAAAACCTCGTATTGCAAAACCAACAAAAAGATGGGAAGACATGATTGACCGGATTGTGAGATCAGAATCAGGTTTGCTTCTAACTACATATGAACAATTACGCATTATGGACAGGAAGTTGCTCGACATAGAATGGGGATATTCCATTTTGGATGAGGGCCACCGAATAAGAAATCCAAATACTGAAATAACTTTAATTTGCAAACAACTTCAAACTGTGCATCGCATAATCATGACTGGTGCACCAATTCAGAACAAACTAGCAGAACTGTGGTCTCTTTTTGATTTTGTGTTCCCTGGAAAACTAGGTGTTCTACCTGTTTTTGAGACGGAGTTTGCAGTTCCAATTACAGTGGGTGGATATGCTAATGCCACACCACTGCAAGTATCAACTGCATATAGATGTGCAGTTGTTCTCCGTGATTTGATCATGCCATACCTTCTAAGGCGTATGAAAGCTGATGTGAATGCTCACCTTCCCAAGAAAACAGAGCATGTCCTTTTCTGCAGCCTCACACAAGAGCAACGTTCTGTTTATCGAGCATTTCTTGCTAGTTCTGAGGTGGAGCAAATTTTTGATGGAAGAAGAAACTCATTGTCTGGAATAGATATTATGCGAAAAATCTGCAATCATCCTGATTTATTAGAAAGAGAACATGCTACTGGCTGTCCAGATTATGGGAATATAGAACGTAGTGGAAAGATGAAAGTCGTTTCACAAGTTCTTAAGGTCTGGAAAGAACAAGGGCATCGGGTTCTTCTTTTTACACAAACACAACAAATGCTAGACATTTTCGAGAACTTTCTAGCATCAAATGGTTATAGCTATCGCAGAATGGATGGGCTTACCCCTATAAAGCAAAGGATGTCACTCATAGATGAATTTAATAACTCAGAGGAGGTCTTCGTCTTCATTTTAACTACCAAAGTTGGTGGCTTGGGGACAAATTTAACAGGTGCTGATAGGGTCATCATATATGATCCTGATTGGAATCCTTCAACCGATATGCAGGTAAACAAATCCTTTAACAATGCAGAATCCATGTCTTCTTCTTACATGGATGAAATTGTCTGATAGATAAATTCTTGTTTTGACTAGTTTTATGGTGTCTTTGAAGGTCAAAGGCAACTTATTTACATTGATTTTTCACTTCTATGTCATGGAGCCTTTTAGATCTCTCTTAAGGGAAGAAATAGTGTTAGCTCTTAAAGTTTTTGACTTAGTCAAGTTTCAGATAAGCATTGGCACCCTTTATGCTGGCTAGGTTGTACAGTAATTGACTAAGTTCCCAAATACCACTGTTAGTTCACTCTAATTAATGTTTAGGGATATCGCTTGTTGATAAAATTTGGAACCTTTGCTTTTGATCTATTCTTGATGCCAGGAATATCATTGTCATGTTTGTTTTGGATTTCTTACTAAAGAGCAGTCTACCCGTTTTATGCTGAAATAGTTGGGATTTTTTAAAATTTTTTTTTTTGGAGGAAGGGTGAGGCTAATGGCCTGTCCACATATCATATGTATTATATAGGCAAGCCCCATTTGGTGAAGGTGTGTTTCGCTTTATCAACATTCCCATTGGTGGTTTGGGTCCTAAATCTAAATAGTATGATAAGAGTAGCTATTGTGTAACTAGTTTAATGTGCTTTTATGTTAATTATAATTGGTACCTAACTTCACAATGAAGACTGCAATTGTTGCCTGCTTGCAATTTTTTTGCATAATTTATGCTTAAATTAACTTTAGCTGTTTCTGGATAAACCAGCTGGGAAGTTATTCTTATGTTAAATCACCTACTTCATTGTATTATACATTCACTTGATGATTTACATCAGAAGTTTGAAGAGGAAGCCAAGATTGGCTATTGTGCTATTAGCTTAATGTGTTTTTATGTTCATACCTTGTTTTAGAAAGATCACTGGAGTTTCTGTTTTATGAATTATGTTACAATCAAGATTGTTTGATTAACAAATAATCATTTTGAATATAAAAAAATTACACAATAGATACTGAGAATTAGCATTTTCCCTTCTCTTTCTGTAGATTTTAATGTCCATCTTTTGATGAAGATAGACATTAAAAATTTGACAATTTGCATAATGTAGGCTAAAGCTCTTCTCACCATATGGAATGAAGATGATCTTTTAGTAGAAAATTTTGTAAATTTCTCTCTCTCTTGTTAACTTGATAGACGACATGTGCCCTCTACTATCATTATGTGGTTGTGTAGATGTTTTGTGAAGATGGATGATGACTTTGCTGCAGGTTGTTCTTGATGGTTTAGAATTTAGATTGCCAGATTGACTATGCAATTAGTTGAATAACTAGTTTGGAGTTAGATGACCTTGAGCATTTTTCTGGATATTTGGGAATTTAGTTGGGACCTTGGCTTAATTTAATCATCCACATCAACCATTCCAAAAATTTCCATTCTATCTTGTTTTTCAAATATCTACTGATTGAAATATCTAGAGTTTGAAATTTCATTTTGCTTGATTTGAATGGCCACCGCATATAACTGCAGTGTGTTTTTACTGGATGATGAGCAGATAAGATTCATTCCTCATAGTGAGTTCTATTTTGGTCCTTGGTTAAAGGGTAGCTTTACTAATTCAAACTTTCAATAATAGTAAGGTTTCTGGAGTTCACATATATAGTTATAGACTTCTAGGTTTCTCAGTGGATCATAATGACAGATCAACCCGCCTAGTTCATCAATTTAACTGTAGCAACTAAAGAACCTTCTAGCCTCTTCTTGTTTGAAGATCAAGAATACAATTGTTCAAGGAAAAATGTGTCTCAAAATACACCAGGTAGTGGAGGGATCAACTACACATGTTTAACTTTGTATCACAAAAAAATAACTTAACCTGGAATCACCATCTTGATGTTTTGTGTATTCCAGGAGCGAATAACATCATAATTGATGTTTGTATTAAAACTGTAGACGTGCATCTAAATTGTCAAAAAAAAAATGAAACTAGTATTTTTTAGTGTATATTGAGTTCGGTTTCTGGTGAGCAGGCAAGAGAAAGAGCTTGGCGAATAGGACAAACCCGCGAGGTAACAGTTTACAGATTAATTACTCGTGGAACTATAGAGGAGAAAGTATATCATAGGCAAATTTACAAACATTTTCTTACCAACAAGATTCTGAAGAATCCTCAACAAAGACGTTTCTTTAAAGCCAGAGACATGAAGGATCTATTTACCTTGCAAGATGATCAACAGGGGAATTCTACTGAGACGTCAAATATTTTCAGTCAGTTATCAGAAGAAGTAAATTTAGGAGGTGACATTTGCAACCATGGAAAACAAGAATCTCCCTCGGTTGGTGAAGAAGAGAGCACTAACCAAAATAAAGGTCGTATTGATGGGGAAACAAGTATATTGAGGAATCTTTTGGATGCTAATGGTATTCATGTAAGTGCCTAATTTTTGCCCTTATGCGTACTTTTTTTATCCCTGAATGAAATGCATAATGAATTTTTTCCGTCTTGGTTCTGATCCTCAGAGTGCAGTGAACCATGATGCCATTATGAATGCCAGTGATGATGCTAAGATGAAGCTGGAGGAGCAAGCTTCCCAAGTAGCACAGAGGGCAGCTCAAGCCTTGCGGGAGTCCCGGATGCTTCGGGCCAGGGAAAGCTTTGCTATTCCAACATGGACTGGAAGATCTGGTGCTGCTGGAGCACCATCATCAGACCGGAGTCGGTTTGGCTCTACTTTTAACACACAATTGCTGAGTCCAACAAAGCCTACGGAAGCATCTACTAGCCGACCAAATGGTTTGTCAGCTGGAGCTATGGCTGGCAAGGCACTATCATCAGCTGAACTGTTAGCTAAGATCCGGGGAACTCAAGAAAGAGCCATCACTGATGCACTTGAACAAGATCTGGATTTGGCATCTTCTTCCAGTCACCAAAGCAGAAATCCAGAAAGCAGTCGGTTGACAAAGCCTTCCAACAGACTGATGATAGTGCAGCCCGAGGTGATGATCAGGCAGCTCTGCACATTTATTCAGCAGCGAGGTGGGCAGAGCGATTCTGCCAGCATAACACAACACTTCAAAGACAGAGTACAGTCAAAAGATTTGCCTCTCTTCAAAAATCTTCTCAAAGAGATTGCCACTCTAGAAAAAGTTTCTGGTGTCTCAAGATGGATTTTGAAACCAGAATACCAATAGCAGCAGCCAGAAATTCAGCTTTATTCGATCACCTAACACTGTGAAGCATCCTTTTTTATATTTTTATTTTTTATTTTTGTTACTCAATGAGAATGCATGAGCTAGGAAATTAGTTTGTACATGATAAAAGTAACAGTTGCTTTGCGATTTGGAATTGCAAAATTCAACTTCTCAAGACCTGGTAAAAGCTAGAGTAACAAATTTTAAATTTAACAGCAAGTATAGAGTTATTCATCAATCATGCCAATATTTTTTGTTCACAAATAGAGATGATAAAATTTTTTGCATGAGCATCAACCCTTTGGTGGAGCCCAACAAATTAAATGAGAAAGAATTGACGTTCCTCAATTTACAAGTAACAATTAATAGATTGTTTACTCACATTACATTCATCTGGTCATTCCTGATGTTCTTCTCCTGTACAACAGGTTCATGACATGGTCAATGTTTGGCGAGTCAGGAAGTATTAGCACAGCATCTCTGGCACGCCATATGTTATCACGGACATATTGAAGTGTCAATGAGGGATGAAGCACTTGGTTTCTACATGTAATCTCCACCTATTTCAAGTTCAAATGAAAACGGTAACCTATAAAAACTAACATAGCATAATTTCTTTGTGGTTTATATATATATATATATATATATATATCAACCCAAATGTAACAGGGGTTTATGGCATGATTCAACATTCCAAAATCGAATTCAATAGGTTTCAATAGTTTGATCAAAATTGTTCTTTTGCTAAGCTTATATATAAATCTGAACTCTATCAAAACTATGTTAGTAGTGAAATATCGTTGTCCTAAGTCTATAAATTTAGTGTGTGTTTGCATTTGTTTGTTCTGTGATTTGGCATAGACAACATTATTGAACAATATAAAATTATGCTATTCTTGTTCCATTCCATTTGTTCTCATTTTCATTTCCTCCTCACATCTTCATGTTTATTATTTTCACTTGAGTTGTGATTATATCGATTGATTCCTAGCGGCTATAAGGGTGAGCAAAGTTTCAATTCAACTGAAATAATCAATTTGATTTATTTGAAAGTTCAAGTTTTTTTTTAAAAAAATAATCTATTATTCCGGTTAAATGGATTCAATTAAATCAATTAAACTATTTTTTATTAAGTAATGAATTGTTTTTTAAAATATCAAGATTTATTTTTTATATTAAACTGATTAACTTTTTATTCAAAAAATTTAATATATTCTAAAAACTGTAACTGAATTAATCGATTGTATATTTGTATGTCAGTTCAATTTATTGGATTTTAATTCGATGAGTAAAAATAATTCGATTAATTTCAATCAATTCAATTTTAACCCAATACTAAACTCCATCAGCCGCTAGAATCCTAGACTGTACCGGGGATTGATATATTAAGAATCATTACAAGAAATATCGTGATTAACGACAGATTATTTTGTGCATAGTCGTTATTTAGCAATGAATTTTATTTTTCTATAACTAAAATAATCCTAATTTTAGCCCCAGGAAAGGGGGAATAAAAATTAGGGCTTTGACCTTATTCTGATCATAACGTAACGACAGAAATTAATTTTCATCGCTAGAATAGCGACGGAATTAATTTTCGTAGCTATTTTGAGGACAAAATTAGGGCTCGAGCTCAATCCCCTCTTTCAAACTTCTCTCTGAACTTCGATCGTGAACTCCAATTGTCATTTTGACCTCGGCAGCTCCGATCTTCGACTCCGACAGCCTCACTGATCTTCGGCGTCATCTCCTCTCCGATCTTTGGCGAACTCCTCTCGTAGGTATGATAGCTCCTCTCCCCTTCCCTCTCCTCTCGACTTGTGGCCATAAGTTGCCGCAAGCTCGTGATGACTGGCTTAGTTGGCAAAGCTTGCGGTCGCGAGTTTTGCCGGCCGCAAGCTTGCGACCACGATCTCTGTTGCCGTAAGATCACCGTAGATCTGTCGGCCACAAGATCATGGCAGATCTACCGGCCACAAGATCATGGTCGTGATCTATGTAGGTCGCGATCTCTGCCAGCCGATGAGCTTGGCCATCCGCTTACTAAAATCTCTGAGTGTAGGCCGTGATCTCTGCACCAGTTACTGGCGCAGGGGAGAAATCTCTGAGTGTGACGTTTGAATAGAGGTTGCAAAGAAAGGTAGGAAGAAGAGAATTCGCCAACGAAGAGGAGTCGCCTCTAGGTTTAAATGAAAAATATTTTTATTCAAATCAAAATCAAACTCAACATGTTTTTACAAGAGCACTAACCATTGTTTAAATAATCTAAGAAATAAGCAAAAGTTGTAACAGAAAAAAAAACTAATTCTAAAAAAAAAAGATAAAATCTAAACTAAGTTTTAGAAACGAAAACTAATTCTTAAAAAATAGAAATAAAATCTAAACTAACTTTTAGAAAAGAAAACTAATCCTAAAAATTTAAAACAAATAAAAGAAAAGGTTAAAAGAC
>JBBUKS010000117.1:8499584-8509626 GCA_038050645.1 Hedychium gardnerianum
ATTTGAAGCGATCAATTCAGTCTTATAAAATTTTTTTATTGACTACTAGAATAAATCAGAAAGCATAGATAGGTCTTGACGAATGACTGTATGTTCACATTCAATTTTTTTGATAATCTAGGTATTCAGCCTTTCGAATCGATTAATTCTGGAGGTGACTAGCTCGACTTTACGAAAGTTTCCTATCAGCCACCATAATAAATCAAGAAACACTCACAAAAGCTCATCCAAATGATCAATGTTCTTAGTTTATCGTCCAACTAAAGGAAATTTTTTACCGTATGTCATAGTTAAGATTTGAATATTAAATGTCTGATTAACTGTTTGAAGGGTCTAATCACTGCACCGTAGCCCTGGGGCACATATCTTCCAAACTGTATGTTCATGTTCAATTTTTTTTAGTAATCTAGGTATTCAGTTTTTCGAACAGACTAATTTTGGAGGTGACTGGTCCGATCCCACGGATATTTTTCATCGACCACTAGGATAAATCGGAAAGTGCTCGCAGAGATCCATCTAAACAACCAACATTCTTAGAGTTATCATCCCACTTGAAGAATTTTTTTGCAATACGCCGTAGTTGTGATTCAATCCTTATTTAAAGGACCTAACCGTTGCACTGTACTCTCGGGGCTATGTGTTCACGTTCATTATTGTAAAATAAAAATGATTACACTCACCTAAACGTCCTTCATGATTTATCCCAAGATTATATAAATAGAGATAAATTATAAAATCAACTTATACTTTCAAGCAAGTAACTAGGGGTAAAGAAAGTTTTTGTTTAAGAACATATATTTATCAAAAATTAAATTTTATTTTATTATAATAAATTTATATCCATTAGTTAATTGAGTAGCGCATGGTGATTATATGTTCACGTTCATGAATCATGTACATGTGTGAACCAAGTTTTCCATTCAATCAAACCGCACCAACTCTTTATTAATTTCCTATTCAATTAAAAAATAGTCTACAATAGTAGCCTTATGAAATCACATGTCTTTATTTAATCAATTAATCACTTATCGAAATTAATTTCCAATTGGTGGTACCCACAGGAGTGTTTTTGCTTGCACGACGACCTTCTGAATTCATTTTTCAGAGAGGAAATCTTTAACATGTTCAAGAAATGGGCACAAACATGGTGACAAGTTTGTACTTGGCGTATTTGGTTGCCAAAAAGAATAAGATAATAGAAGAAGAAATCACTGGTGAATAAAATGGTCAGAATCATAGTTCAGAGACCGCTCATCCAAGAAGCCTCATCCCCAAGAACAGATGCAATTATGTTCTATCAATTCTGCAAGTCAAATAGCTCCAATTGGAATAGATTCGAGTATCAAAATTATTTGAATATACACCTTGATGGGAGCCCATAGTTTTAAATACGTTTTCACTTTTAGATTCATCAAAATCATTTGAACAAACACTCAAGAGGTGTTTTGGAATTTTCAAGATTTCCAAGTGCATTTAAAATATTTACATTAACTTTATCAACAATTATGTGAAATGATTGTTGAACATTTATTACAAGATCAGCTATAGAGTTGCTCCATGTAATTCCCTTAACTTTGCAACTGAATTTGATATTGTTTTCCTTTGCAGTTGACTCAATGCGCTTGCTTTCGATGACCAAACACCGGTGGACAAGTTTGAACTGCAAACTTTTAGTATCTCTCGGTGCAACACAAACTGGTGATTGATCCCTCCCACCCTAATTCTCCTTTATGGAGGGGTGGAGCTGCACGCAGGGACCACTCTCCATCCATGGCGTCCACTCTCTCCACACACATGATATGTTGTACATTTACTTAATTCTTTGTTTTTTCTTCCCCAAGGAAGAAGAACAAGACAGAAGAAAGCTTTGTTTAATCCCTTTCTTCAGTCTTTTCCTCCTCCACTTCTGCCTCCCTCCTACCCTTTCACCAATCCAAGGGCCACAGAACAGTGACAGGCCCACTAGCAACCCTGAACACAGTCCCACGCTGCAATATAAAAAAGGACTAGCCTTTCAGAAGAGAGTGTGAGTAACTAAAATAGGAAGGGTAAAAGAACAAGGAGATAGGGATCGTTTTTGTTTCATTTAGTTCCTCCTCCAGTCATCCTCTCGAGTGGTTGTGTGTTCACCTGCTGCTCTACTCCTCCCCTACTACTGGTAACAGCAAGTACAAGCACTGTTGGTTGGAGCTCTAATGGACCATGAATTTTTGGCTGACATTGATGATGAGTATGAAAAGTTGGTGATTCAGTTGAATCCTCCAAGGTACGAGGGCCCTGCTTGCTTTGCCTCTTCCCTGTCCCTTCGGAATTGAACAGTTTTTTTTTTTTTTCCTTTCCTCTCCATGTCTGATCTCTCAGGGTCACTGTGGACAACGCTTCCAGCAGGAAAGCCACCTTGGTGCAGGTCAGCTGCTCGGGGGCGGGGGGTTGTTTGAAGTTTTCTCTGGGTTTGAGCTCTGAATTGTGCTTCCATGCAGGTAGGCAGTGCAAACAGGCAAGGAAGCTTGTTGGAGGTGGTGCAGGTTTTAACTGACCTCAACCTCACCATCACAAGGGCTTACATCTCCTCTGATGGAGAGTGGTTTATGGATGGTGCGCACCTTCTCTTCTCTTTTCTCTTCTACGCTACTCCTCTTTCACCCATCTTTGTCATTGCTTTCCCTGCGATTCAAATTGACGTTTGCAGTGTTCCATGTCGTGGACCAAAGTGGGAACAAAATTTACGATGGTGAAGTCATTGACCGCATTCAAAAGGTCCTTTCATTATCTTCCCCAAATTGGTTTTGTTTTGATGTTTGGAGTTAAAAGGAACACTTAATTCTCCATCTTGCAGTCATTAGCAGCCAGAGCATCAATCTCGCAGTCATCGCGAAGGTCTGTGGGAATAGAAGCCTCATCGGAACATACTTCCATTGAACTAGTTGGCAGAGATCGACCAGGCCTGCTCTCTGAGATTTTTGCAGTTCTCTCGGACCTCAAGTGCAACATCGTTGCCGCTGAAGTATGGACACACAATTTGCGGATGGCATCAGTTGTCTACATCACAGATGAAGAGAGCGGAGGGCCAATCGATAACAGCGACCGGCTTGCGAATATCAAGCGCCTCCTCCGCTATATCCTTGTAGGAGACAGAGATAAGAGGAGTGCAAAGACTGCAATTTCTGTAGGAGTGACTCATACTCAGAGGAGACTGCATCAGATGTTGTATGCTGATAGGGACTATGACAGGGGCGACACCGCCGGCGAGGACAGGAGCAAGCTAGTTGTGAATGTGGAGAATTGCACTGAGAAAGATTACTCCATGGTGAATATGAGGTGTGATGATCGGCCCAAGTTACTGTTCGACACAGTTTGTACTCTCACTGATATGGAATATGTGGTGTTTCATGCAACTGTGATTGTCGAAGGGCCAGAAGCATATCAGGTTTTTGCCATCCTCACCAATTGTTATCAACAAACAGTTCAGATTTCCCTTTTTCTTCTTTTTCTAACAAGAGTGAGCTAATCTAACTCTCTTGATTTAGGAATATTACATTCGACATGTTGATGGAAGCCCCATTAGTTCAGAAGGGGAGAGACAAAGACTAGTCCTCTGCTTGGAGGCTGCAATCAGAAGAAGGAATACAGAGGTTGACTAAATTTTGAAATGAAAGTTTATATACTGCATCTATTCAAATCTAACATCTTCACACTTGCATGATTGTGAGTAGGGTGTGAGACTCGAACTTTGCTGCGAAGACAGAGTTGGCCTCTTGTCTGATGTAACTCGCATATTCAGAGAAAATGGACTTTCAGTCACACAGGCCGAGGTCACCACTCGGGGATCTCAAGCTGTCAATGTGTTCTACGTCACAGATTCTTCAGGGAATCCTGTTCACAGTCGAATGATCGAGGCAGTGAGGAAGGAAATTGGGCAGGCGATTCTGCAAGTCAAGCATGAGATGCACGCAAAAGCTTCAGCAGAGGAGAGTGGAAGATTCTCATTGGGCAGTCTCTTCAGGTCCAGATCAGAGAAGTTGCTACATAACTTGGGGCTCATAAGATCAAGCTCGTGAGATCAGTTTTCTCCCCACTGACCACCATCGACTTCTTCGCTTTGGCTTGAGTGAATGCTGAGGATCTGTGGAAGAAGTCCATGTACTTTCGACTGTTGGCTGCTGTTAATGAAGTTGAGCTTAACCTTCTTTCTTCGAAGCAAATGAGACATTCAAAAGAAGCACTGCTTCTATCTTCCTACTTGCTGCAAAATGTACTCATCGCATGAAAGAATCTTTGACCTTGGCTTTCTCGAGCAGTCATCACTTTTTCACTTAAAGAATACTTAAGATACATGAAGATACCACTAATCAAGCATCTTATAATCTGAGACAGTGATAACTAGTGTAATTTTCTCGAAGGCAAGCACCTTATCATCTACTGAAGCATCAAAATCTGCACAAAGTGATAAAAACATATGGACAAAGTGTGTGGGCCAACAATCTCTAGCACACAGGAAGAGTCGAAGAATAAGACAACAGAATCCACAGTAGGCCTTTTTTGAATATAACTAGGGAGATAAGAAGAATCTTTACCATCACAACAATGCCTTTGAATCACAGTAGACTGGGATCTGAAAGTTTAATTGAACAGTTAAAAATTCTGACGAGCTATAAACAAACCATATGATCTCAATAAATTTCTGGATTCTATGCTCAGTGACTCTTTGCCACATGCAATGGATACAAGCTACATTGCTATGTCCCCCTGTTCTTCCATGTTTTGTGGAAACAACTTCAAAGCATTCAAATGTTACTGATAAAGGGTAAGGATGACTTTGATCATGACTTGAATCTCCTTTTAAGGAAGTTTTGCAACTTAAAGGTGTTCTGTAGGTAACAAAGCTCATTGCAGAGATATCTGACAATGTTAGACATCTCCAATTGTTAAATTTATTTGAATTTTGTAGCATATGCACCTCCAGGTATTCTTGAACATATGCAGCATGTCCCTACTTCACATCTGTGTAAATTTCTTATACTGGACTTGGTTCTTACATTGTTGACCACCGAATCTGCTGAAATCTTTGAACATGGATGTGAAGCTTCATATTTAATGTGAAGAATCTTTTTTGAATGAGATAGATACCATATAGAATAAGAGGCTTACTAAAGATATGAGATATATAGCTATCAGTTAATGACTTGTGTCCATAGATTTGTTGGCTACTAAAAAATCACATTGTGAATTTGGAAGATAGTGAAGGATTCAAGGAGAGGATCATGGCAAGGCAGAACATTGATGTAGATAGCAATGCCTCGTCGGATCCAACTCTTGTCTTATTTCAACTCCATTGTTTTTTCTTCATTCCACTGCCCAACTTGGCTCTGTAGGGTGGTCCTTTTCCAATCTGGGAGAAAAGCCACATTGTTGAATCAATTTGCTGTCCTTATATCGAATTATGGTGCATCCAATATTCGTCTTCTTAGGAACAATGTATATTGTGATAGGCAAAATACATGATCTTTTCAGCTCAAAGTTCAGTATTTTTAGTATTTTAAGAACTGTTTCTGTTAACAACTACAGTGATTGGAAGAAAGTATGAAGGAAAGCACGTAACAATAGTTTTGAAATTTAGCAGATGGATGCTTGCTCACAAATCATTATGTTTTCTGTTCCTGTCTGAGAATCTCATTGCTGGGTGAGTCACCAGAGAGCGGCTACTGTGAAGAGAATCTATGATTCCGGTGAAGAAAAAAGGCTCCTTCTGTCTCTCAACACTCAGCAAGAGGTTAGAATAAAGGCTCAGGTTAAGCTCGACGTGACCGTTCCAACGTTCAAATTAGGGAAAGGATGATTGGAAGAAACCATGGAAAAAGTAGAGTTTTGATGCGTAGGTACATGTACCTATGCCTTTTTTTTATACCTTCTCTTAAGAGGGAGTATGAACCCCACGTTCGAGCCGTGGGGCTGCCACATAAACTCCCACTCGCTTATCCCTATCTCTGGTCGCTCTACATTCTCTGCTTATCTCGGCCTCCACTTTCCCCACTTTCATCCGGAGGTATCTAGCACGAGCCAAGCTGAGGGAGCTAGGAATGGCTGAGCTGAAGGGTCGGGTGAGACTGAACTGGCAGAGTCGGGTGAGACTGAGCTATTGGAATTGGGTGAGATCGAACTGGTAGAGTCAGGTGAGACAAGCTGGAGAGGTCGGGTGAGATCGAACTGGAGGAATCAGGTGAGACCGAGATGAAGGAGCTGGGTGACACCGAGCTTGCGGAGTCGCGAGAGATCGAGCTGGAGAGGTTGGGTGAGACTGAGCTAGAGAAGTTTAGTTAGACTGAGCTGGAGGAGCTGGGTGAGTCCTAACTGGCGAGGTTGGGTGAGACCGAGCTGGAGGAGTTGGATGAGACCAAACTGGCAAAGTCGGGTGAGACCGAGCTGGAGAGGTCGGGTGAGACCGAGTTGGAGGAGTTGAGTTAGACCGAGCTGAAGGAGTCAGGAGAGATCGAGTTGGAAGAATTGGGTTAGACCGAGCTAGAGGAGCTGATTGAGAGCTACCTACTAGAGTCGGGTGACATCAAACTTGAGGAGTTAGGTGAGACCTAATTGGCGGAGTCGTGTAAGATTGAAATAGAGGAGTTGGGTGAGATCGAGCTGGAGGAGTTGGGTTAGATCGAGTTAGAGGTGTTGGGTGAGACCTAACTGGCAGAGTTACATGAGACTGAGCAGTTGGGTTAGACCTAGCTTGATGAATCTGACCTCAACTCGGATTTGTCTTGATCCGAATTGATGTCTTTGATTTATACTTCAACTTAACTTTTAATCGAGCGATTTGATTTTTTAGTGGACTGTGCTACGTGTAGATCCCATATCCGCCACATCATTTTCAATAGATTTGAGGGATAAAATTAAAAAACAAACTGCCTCCAATTATCTTTTGATAATAAGTTCTGAACTTTTGTCGAACTCTTTGAATGTCCTCAAAAGAGCAAGAGCAGTGAGGTGGCATTGAGGAAAGCACTTGTCCACCTCAGTTTCCACCAGAGAACATATTTATCTAATTTCAGTGACAGAAACCATTACACTCCTACTAACTCAGAACTTATGAGGAAGATCCACTCAAAAGCAACAATGCATAAAAACTTTGTAGATAGATTGGCATTAGGTTTTGAAATTTCAAAAGGAAAACTTCACTTAAACCATACTTTTTTTTTTCAAAATGCCTTTGGATTTTCCAAAAGTGGATATTTGTATTCATGAGTTACTAGTGCCATGAAAGAAAAAGAGAGCTTTATTTAAACTATAAAAGAAAATGTTGAAAAAATTATCATCATTGGTGAATACCTTCATTTACAAGTATGGTTCTGTAGGTGAAAGTCTAAATTTCTATTAAACAAATCAGAAGTGTAATTTTCATAATTTATATAATTTTTTATTTATTAGTTTATGATAAATGATAATAAATATTATAAAAGAATTAGATACATACTAATGTAGGTTAAGTGTTTGTACTCAATGATTTGTTTGCAAGTGTGCAAGATTACTCATTGTTGGAAAGGCGATCAAGAGTGAGTGCGGAGTTGTGCGAAGCTTCTACCTCGATGATTGATCAAGCTTGGATATTTTGAGCACTTGATTGCATGGGATTTAGAAAGTATAATTTGTGAAACCTTGATCGGTGTTCAAATCTCTTTAAGATCTTATATGATAAGTTCTCCAACATGCGAAAATACAACATCATATAGGAAGAAAGTGTTTGCTTGTATCTTCATGGCATGATCTAGTGGTTTGCATAAGAGAGTGTTGATGGAGTTGTTGGATATTATCTCTATTATATGGGTTTAAATGTAAATTATATATGCAAATACAAACCGAACCTGTTTAAGTGATTTAACTTAAGATTATTGAGTTTTGGATTATTAGATGTGGATCTCATATGTGTAGAACTCATTATGCACATTTATTATCATCTATGATTGATAATGAATGTCCACTATATATAGGGTTGGTCCACAAAGGATTAGGATATTCTGATAGAACCTTCGTTCCCCATTAGACGAAGGTTTATTTGGCGCCGTCAACCCTAACTCCTTCGAAAGATCCTCCCGCTTCTCTTTCTTCTTTCGCAGGATCGTCGAATCGACGAGCACTACACGAAGAACAATGATAATTCCGCTACATTCAGGTTCTTCGTAATTATAGTATTTCATATTATGTTATGCCATGACTTATATTGAAACTAGATCTTCTATGTTTTTGTATTTCTTGTTTAGAATTCTTTCCAGTTTTCTAGAATTCATGCGGTCTAGGGATTTATAATTTCTAACATGTGGTATAAGAGCTTTACGTTTCATTATTTTTCATGGAGATGAGATAGGGTTTTTCGTCAATCTTTTGTTTACTTCCTAGATTAAGGTTTACTGACATTTGATTGTCGAAAACATTGTATAAGAAAACTTAAGATCGGTTTGGTTTTTCATGTTTTTCGTATTTCTGCGAAGAACACGAATGCCGTTGAAAAACACCGTGTTTGATCTAATTTTAGGTCAAATCGCGATGGACCAATCGATTGCCTTGGTCAGACAATCGATTGCCAAGTTGAAAATAGCGAACAGAAACATCTAGGATCAATTGGTTGATTGATTAATTATCATCCAATCGATTGAAACGATGAAGATCGAACACAGAACTGATCTAGATCGATCAACCTAATGAACTAAAGCTTCCAATCGATTAGTGTTTTTCACCAATCGATTGAGGGCTTTGAAGACGAGCACAAAATCAATTTTGATCGATTAGCCGCATCAACTGCAACTTTCAATCGATTGGCCATCTTTTCCAATCGATTGATAGCCTTGAAATTGATGCAAAATCGATCAAAATCGATTAGCTTGATCGATTGATAATTTTGAAATTGAGCACAGAAGGCTTTGAGATCGATTGACGAATCGATTGGTGATGTGTGCAATTCGCAAGTGCACGGAATATCATCAAGTAATAAAAAGATTGAATCCACAAAAATTAGTAGTTAAGTACTAGTATTGTACTATATTAGAGAAAAAAAGGAGGGAGAATGATCCGAGAGAATTTGATGGGGGAAAATGATCCTAAGACTTCAGTTTCACCATAATGATGGTAAACACCTAATTTATATTTGATTTTATATCCTCAATGATTGTTTATGTAGGTAGACTATTCTAGGGTATCCGATGTGAACTTTTGGATCTACGTCGGCGTATTCATTCCAATTAATTATCTACTTTCAGAGCGACAAAGCTGAGGGATTGCTTTCTTAAAGAAATCCTTGTCGCATGATCCCACAATCTCTGAGTTGTCTTCTCTTATTGTGTGATGACGAATTGGTATAGATTTATTAAGATTTATGATAACTTATTGCTCATCGTGGCATACCGATTTACTTTCATACGCGACTCTCCACGTCTCGGGTTTCTACGGGTCGAAGGATTGAGTTCTCCTTTCGGTTCATCCCCAACTACTCATGAGATACGAATCTTGTGCTTTTGGCATCAAAATCGTGTTCAATTAGTAGATCCAAGCCAAAACACACATATCATTGAAGTAGAACATTCAAACTCAATAGATTCTTAAAGTAGCGTTTACATATCAAATGGACTAATCCCTAATCCTAGAATTAAGAATCTACTCCATAAATTCGGAGTTACAACCAGAAAACATCATGTAAACAAGTTGCAATCAAGACAAATTCAGAAATGAGAAGAAAAGCTTAGTCTCGATGTGAATGATTGTCTTCGGATATTCTCCGATTTGAATTCTGGGCGTGGAGGCATCGGAAATCCCTTGAATCCACTCTCCGAAGTCTTCTTGGGGCTCTTGGATGGCTTCCAATCGAGATCCCCTACTTCAGATCCAAAATCCCCGTTTATACTTGAGTTTCAGGTGTCCGACACGGGTCATGCCTGTTATATCTGAGAGATGTCTTAAGACAATCGTCTTATGATTTGTACCTATTTATTAGATAAATAAAGATTCACTATTTAAGTGTACATATTTTGTGTATATGATTAGATCTTAAACTCAC
>JBBUKS010000117.1:8516275-8530664 GCA_038050645.1 Hedychium gardnerianum
GTATGTTCACACTCCTTGATAGTTCTTCTCCTTCTCTATAGAATTTTAGACAAATTTGCTGACAAAGCCAACAATAGTGTATATACCTGGGCTAGTAGACACCATGAAGCATATCTAGTGACTCACCTGTTCATTAAACAATTGAATTTCCTTTTTCTGTCTCCAGTAGTGGACTAAAATCCTTATCTACCTTAGACACCATAAAGCATATCTAGTAACAGATAACTGTCGATGCATGATATCATGGTATAGGCACCACTTGGCTGTTCTCATTTTCTACCTTCTTTTACCTCTTAACTTCTGCTTTATGAGCTTGCAATTCCCCTTAAAGTTTTCATGTTTTCAACAACAAGATGTTTCCTTTTTCTATACTCTTTGTGGCTTCCCACCCAACTTATATTTACCTTAAGGTTTCTTACTTTGTTCTTTTGCCCTTATCTTCTTTGACAAATGCATCATGTTTTTATGCATCCCTGAAAATAATACTATCTTGTTGGTTACATGTTATAGAGGTATAGATAGTCACTCATTCATTAAAATTCATGCCTTGATGGTTGGCATTGTTGCTTGTCTTGGTCCCAGATCTAATTTCAATAATACATTCAGATAGGAGTGCTAAAATTGCATTTTTAAGATTAGGCCTCATAGATATCTAGATATCTGAAGGGCCATAATCATATTTTTCATTATTCTTGATTGTAAAATCTAAATATCTAATCATTATTTCCTGTAATATAAGTAAATTCACATATGTTCATCTCATTGTAGACATTATGATCTCCATATAAATGGACACCCAAAACTTATACTAAAATTAAGGCTGAAGCCAATCTAAGTGTCGTACAATCTTATGCCATATTAAATGCACAGTCAAAACTTATACTAAAATTCAATTCCTATTCTCAAGTGAAATTTCTTCCCAACTATTGAAAGATGAAGGAGATGCTATGTGTTGTACAATCTTATTTTTCTGTGATAATGTCATAAAAAGCTAAATAAGTCATGTTTGCAATATAGATTTTAAACATCATTATATGTTGCAATTTGACATGTATATGCCTTGTCTAGGTGAACAGCAAAGCAACTATTATCTTTTCAGGATTCACTGATGATGTAGAGGATCAAAATATTGTTTTGCCTTATTTACCATACTTAACTGATGAACATGGAGGTACACTGAAATACTTGTTTAACTGTTGTGATATCTATTACACTGGGAACAAACACTTTTTCCCCTGTTTTATCTGCTCACTTATGTTTTTCATGATACACTTTGGGCAGATATTTATTTTGAGGTGGGCAACGAGAAAGAAATTCTGCAAACTCTGATCGCAGATGATACATTAGTGGTATTATATTATTAATTCCTAATGAATTCGTGCCTTTTCTATTTGTTCTAGGCTTCACAAGCAAATTAATTGTAGTGCAGCAAGTTATAATTGGTTTGGACAATGTGGAAATGCTACCAGAGATGGACCTATTAGGGCCAGCTGATCTTGATTATGGAGTCGAAGAAAGTTCTAGTGATGAAAGTACCAGTGATGAAGAATATGAAGAGGTTTGGGGACAAGATGATTCTGTGATATGAGTTTTATTGTTTTTTGTGACTGCATATTGAAGATGTCATTATTAGTATTTCTTGGGCAGAATGTTGTGGTCATTCAAGAAGATGAAATAGATGAGATTCTCTCTGATGATATAAGTGATTGGACAAATTTGGAAACAATGCAATCTTGTCACCCTATGTATTTTGCTAAGAAAATGGAGGAGGTACATAAAGTGCTTATTTGTTTATTTTACATGAAAGCTTTATATTTTCATGTGTAGTCTTTAGCCATACAAGTTTCATTCTTCTTCTTCTTCTTCTCAGTCTATATTAAGTGATAATTTGGACTGGATGGATCAACCTCCTGCTAGCATTGTCATTCGAGGTCATTTGAGACCTGCTTTTGTTGAGGAGAACACAAATATCAAGAAGATTCCATATAGTGGTATAGAATAAATATGCTTCTTCCAACTTTGGAAAAAATGATATAGAATCTTATATTATAAAATATCTGTTTTCTGATAACTTTAGTCCATTAATGATCAAGTAGCATGTTTGTCATGCAGGAGAATCAGATAATGACAGAAGTTCGAGTAATGGAGCTGCTTTTTATAAATTGGAGATGATTAATATTCAGATAGTTTCTGCATATGGAAGCCAGGCATGTCTTCCTTGACAAAAATCCAGAGTGTAGTAGCACTGCAGCACTTTTCCTTAACAGAAATCTGACTTAGTAGAATTGTAGCACTTTTCCTTGTCAAAATCTGGCCATAGTGGCATTTTAACACACCAAAATGCATCTCTAGAGTTTCCCAATCTCAGTTTGCATCCAAACTGGAAACAATCAGATAGTTGCACGCTTTTTCAAATGTTAGCCAAGTTTCATCTCAAAAAGCATGTCTATCTCTAAAAGGTTTATATAAATTTATATGGCTATCTCAAGAGGGTTGTTATTGCATGTGTCCATTATGTAAATCACAATCAATTTGGAAATAAGATTGTCACTACTGATAGTTTGTGAATAGTTTTTGTGTTCATTTTAGTTGTCTAAATCTACTGCAGAGATTTCTCTCCATTCCTTTTACTTTAGCAAGTTCTATTAAAGATCACCAATCATTGGTGAACTGAAAATCTTATGTTCCATTTCTCTAACTTGGATTTCATTGTTTTGGTTCTTGGTTGGGGTTTACACATGGTTCACTTAGTTTTTTTTTGAATTCCATGTTGTTTCTTTTGTCTAATGTTCAGTAAACATATTCCTTGTTTACTTACAGTTTGCTGTGAAAATTCAAGACTTTCTGGAAGCTCAACCAGATGTTCTTGCACATTCAGCTGCAAACATTTTATCTCGTCTAAAAGCTGGTGGTGAGAAGATCTCGCAAGCCCTTAAAAACCTATGCTTGAGGCAAAAGGGTATGAATGTGGAGGTAATGTGGTAGCTATCTACAATATCTTTCATATTGTTAGATAAGACTAGATACCTTGTTTTGTAAGGCATATGTGTTATTTATATAAAGTTATTCATGTTTAAAAGGGCAGCTCGGTATACGAAGCTCCCGCTAATGCGCGGTCCCGGGAGGGTCTATTGTACATAGCCTTACTCTGCTTTGCAAGAGGTTGTTTCTGTGACTTGAACCGTAACCTCCAAACCACACAACAATAACTTTACCGTTGCGCCAAGGCTCCCCTTCATAAAGTTATTCATGTTTTAAGGATTATAAATACATGAACAATTCTATTCAATAATATAATAAGAATTCACTATTCTCTCTTTCCCCCAAAGTTTGCAAGGTATCAGAGCCACCCTTTTACGATTTACAAAGAAGTATTCCTCTAAGGAGGATACCTTATGTTTGTATCCTCTCTTCTTTCTTCTCGTGCATCAAGCACCCCCTTCTAGTTTAGTAGCATAGTAGAGATTTTAGGAAAAGAAGGGGAATATGAGGATTTTGTTGTGAAAAAGGATGACCATCTCCTCTTTAAATAGATGATCCAATAAGAACAAGTCGGATAAAATGACTTGGTAAAATGTCAATCGGGTTCATCCAATAGGAAGAACTTGCTCAATTTAAATTTTATGTAAATTTATTTATTAAATAAATTGAAAGCTTAGACTTTTATATACTGTGGTTAATGAGTTGCTTCTTAAAGCTTAAACCTTCACTTAATATGATAGTTTATATTGAAATATGACATTATGGTGCGTGATATTTTGAGCTACACTTTTAAATCTACATTCACTAAAACATACAACATCGAAAAGGTGACGTTATGGTGCGCGATAATGTAATGGTCATTGTATGCACCTTGATTTTTTAATGTAATGGTTGTTATACCTCATTACGTGAGTAAATTGCATTTTTCTCCTAGAGATTCAGCATTATATTGTTTCCATGTATTGATTCCATGCCATTAGTCAAGTTCCTAAATATTATAATTTAATCCTATCTTGATTTTTGAGATCCTATAGTTTTGTGCTTCAGGAGGCTGTTGCAATTGGAGTTGATAGTCTTGGTTTCGACTTGAGAATTTGCTCAGGAAAGCAAGTTCAAACCTTGAGATTTTCATTTGACACACAAGTAAGCTTTTGCTTGACTCAGTAATAAGTTCCAATTTTTTTGTTCTTTCTTGGATATTTCTGTTACCAAAACTTTGTGAAGATGGATCTAGTAAGAAAAAGTAAATCTGGTAAGAAATCTGAAAATCGACAAAATTATAAGAAGGAATTGATGACTTAGGTTTGATTTGATACTAATAAAAATGTCACACCTTTAGGCAGGGTTTGACCTTTCTCTTTTTAGGAATGGACCTTCCCTATCACTTGAGTAGATTAAGTATATTATAGGGTAGTCGAGGACAAAAGCATCTAGGACAACTCAAGTTTCAAAATCTTGTTCCAAGCCAAAGTATCAGTAGTTGGCTTAAACGAGTTGTTGCCATGTTTGAGTGCCAACAGGTGTTAATGGCATTGGAAGTGGACAAAGGAAGAAGATAAAGAAAAAGAAAAGAAGGGGCATCTTGTTGGATCGAGGAAAGCCTAGAGGGGGGGGGGGGGGTTGAATAGCACGCTTTGTACGCGTTTATAAATCATTCAAAAAACCACCGAGTCGTGCAACGGAAATTAAAACATAAAAAAGAAACGCGGTGGTTTTACTTGGTTTGCAGCCTCGTGGCTACTACTCCAAGGCCAATAGCCATCAGTGGGCAATCACTATTAACCTTCTTCTCAAAAGAGAAGAAGGCTCACTTCTTTTACAAATACGGGTTCGGTAACAAATCTACCGACCCCTTAGAATAGAGTACAAAGAAAGCGAGAATAATAATAACAACAACTGCATGTTACCCAAGTCTAGGCTCGTTTGAGCTCGTAGCGGCGTCGTGTCGTTGTTGCACCGTTGAAGCTTGAGCGCAGCAGAGTATCATCGTTTCGGAAGCGTAATGGAGCTTGAAGCATTAGGAGAATGGTTGAATCAAGGCTCTGGTCGATGACTTCTTTTATAGACTGATCCAGGTGCCTAGATCGGCTTGAGGCGCCGCCAGCAGTCCTTATCTGATCTGATCCCGTCGCCGTGATAAACCTTCTGGTCCAAGCGACTGGAAGTGATAGAGCGCCTGGATCCCATTTTCCAGCTTGCTTCATTAGTTAGCTTCCTGCATCACAGCGTTAGCACAACAAATATATAAATGAGTATGATTGATAGCTCTTTGAGCTATCCAGTTTCAACCTTAGCTTTTCCGTGAAACCTTAGGTTGGACCGACGCCTACTGGTCTCTTTCCGAGAGCGCGTCCTCACCACTCTACTCGGGAGAGTTTACCTGATGCCAAGGCTTCGTCCACCCGACCCACTTGGACTTTCGCTCAGCCTAATCTTGACCCTCGGGACTTTCCGCTAGACCTCCGACGCTCGACCTGTCTAAACTTCTGCTTGGTGTCCTCGACCCCCAGGACTTTCCGCCTGGTATCCTCGACCCCCAAGACTTCCTGCTCGATGTCCTCGATCTGCCAAGACTTCCGCCTGGTCTTTCCGACCCGGACTTCCTTGCCTAGCCGTAACTAGGACTTCCTTTGCCTAGCTTCAACTAGGACTTCATTTGCCTAGCCTCAACTAGGACTTCCCTGGAAGCTCAATCAACATGTTAGAAAACCACAAGACTTAACTTGAACCTATTGTCAAAATCAAAACCACAGGTTCAATCGTATGATGCATCCTGCACCAACACATCTATGTTCCTAAAGGAGCTATTCCATGGTGTCTTCCTTTAGTTGACAGGCCAAAGCGAGACAATTTTGGTACCATGCCGAAGTACCAACAATGGTGTCAATGGCGAATCAAGGGTGGAGGGAGGAAGGAGGAGGAGGTAGTTATGTTCCTGGAGCAAGTATTCTATGGATTCTTTCTTTAGTTAATGGAAATTGTTCTAGCTTTCAGCCCCTCTAGAACTATTTGTGGAAATTCTTTCTTATGCTGTCCTCGCACAGTTGTTCTTGAGCTAAGTAAAATCCTTTGTGGAGTTATCTTGCATGGTCCTTACCTCATTTTCACGAGTCGTTACACTCGCATAGTTGTACCAAGTCATCGTGGAGCTTGAAGAAGCCACTTCTCTTGATGAAGATGTTTTCAGATCTTTCTGAGTTCTTAGCTGTCACAGAGGAGAAATTGTTCAAAGTCCTCTCTTGCAGAAGTTGTTAATGGAATGCTTGCATGTTGTGGAAGAAAACTCTTGTTTCAACATCCCACTCTACTTGCAAATCGACAAGCTGGATGAGATGTTTCACTTGTGTTGACATATTTCAAACCATAGAACAACCACATCTCATTAGATGTGATAAATCCCTTTATATGCTCTTGAACCCTCATATGTGGCAAATCTACATCCAGCCAGAAATATTTTCAATGGCATGGTTTAGCTGACAAGTTTCACAATTGTCTCTCTATGTACAATTTTATAGGATGAACTATATTCATCCATGGATGTCATAAGCAACATATAAGAACAAACCAAGTAGAGAATGACAAAAGTGATATTGTTTGAAAAAGAAATGAAAAATATTACCAGACAATGTGCACATTATTATCTCTATAACTTGTTGGACTAACAAATTCAACACATAAATAGGGTGCAAAAGTATCTAGCTGATGAAGGAATTGTTACTGTAGGGAACGATAACATTAACCATGTCCACCATGAATAACTGGATGGTGAAAGAAACATGAAGGGAAATAAGTAAAAAAAAACATTAAAAAAAAAAATACAACGTGCTTTGCTATATTCAAATAGTCAGTTTAAAAAACCACAACATAAAACAACATTTTGGCTGCATGTGTAACTTTTTGAGGTTTTGCCCGTTTGAGCATGCTTTTGTTGGAAATAAAAAGGAAAGCAGCAATATATTGCTTAGTGCTTCCAGCCTTCTCTAACGCAATGAAAAGTGATGTCTCATGAGCAACAACTAATGGTTGTCCCTGAATGAATTCAATGTGATAGGCAAAACATTGTTGGCTGGTGGATCCCTATACCATAATCTTTCAAAGAATATGAAATCAGATTGCAGTTGAACAAAACTGAAACACTTCCGGTCTTGAACTTCTTGTATGGTACAAGTTTGAATCTGCTATCTGTAAGAGTAGGCTTCCTTGAAGGACTTGACTATGATGTCAAAATGCACATGGACGATTCTTCAATCAATCTTATTAAAAGGAATATGAAGATAACAACAAGCAACTGTTATTATTTAGCATGGTGAATTTTACTCGTATTATCTGTCAAGCAGTCACTTTCTCATTTGTCATAGTGGCTTCAGTCTAACTCAAAACTATACAAGAACACAACCTTAACACTATTCTATTTCACATACTCTGAAGTCTGCATCTGGAATAATGGCCCGACCACTTTTGGAAGGCCATGAAAGATTATGCCATATTGCCATCACAATGATTATACACCTTTTCTCTTCGATGTTGGTTTTTCAAGAGATATTTTCTTCTTTGTGTATCCTTGATTTGGGATGATTATTTCTCTGCTTTTTTGCCAACCGAGAATGCCAAACCTGACTTGTTGGTGCAAGCATTTTCCAAACGGCTTACAATATGAAATCTTTTGTATGTCCACTTATTTAACCAACTGAGATTTTTAATACACATTGGGAATTATTGATAAGCAGTAGAGGATCCATTATCTTGACTTTCTATACTACTATCAAACTCCATTTTCATTTTAACTACAGCAAATACAAAACAATCTAATTTATATGATTCTCAGTTGACAAGATCACATTTTATGTGTAACACCTAGGTGTTTACTGCAAAACTTAAATCTCTTCTTGTTATATACTTTCAGGCGACATCAGAGTTTAGCGCAGAAAAGCAGTTAAATGATCTTCTTTTTCCCCGACAGCAGCAGAAACAGCAGAGCTGGCAGCAAGCTCATCAGGATTAGATAGCTGACAAGTTTGATTACAGCATATCTAGCCGATTCATCTTCATATCTTGAGGTGGGATCGTCTGATCTTTCATCCCCACCATCAGGTCATCTACTGCATATAACTTGTCTCTCAATTCCTATCTCTTGATCAGGCGAAGGCACTGTAGCTTGGAAGTATATTGATTGATCTGGTAAGGCTTCACTTATATTATCATCAACAATTTTTAAGCAATATTATGGTCAAATTGTGAGGCATAGAAGGTTGATTACTTTTATAGTGCTCCCACTGGTTGTTTTCACTTGATAATTTTTTGCTACCTTAGCCACCTTTTTTCAGACAAAATATGATTCCACGCTAATATATGTTCACATTAATATGAAAACATTTTGTTTAGGAAATGGCTCCATATGTCTGATGTTTTAGTCAGAAGAAGAGATGTCTAACTTATTAGGTGCAATAGTAGGATTAAGCAATCATTTTTCCCGAAAGTAAAAGAATAGCCTAACCCTTTACTGCTTTAGTAGTATTTAAACGTAGCAACTGAGGTGATATCAGGGAACACTAGGAAGTGATTTGACTATTGAAACTGCTGCAATTTGGTTATGTTTTTTTTTTAATTAACAAGATGTTCAGGGAATTTTTAGACTTCCAATGAGACATTTCCAGGAATCATTAAATTAAGCAACAAAATAGAACTCGTCCACCTCATTGCATAATGCACATAAACAAGATGTAACATTAGCAAAATGGCAAATTACAGGTTACATGAAATATTCAGAAATACAACTCAAAACTGCAGCTATTCCATGCCTTCAAATTTCTTAGAACATATATTAACCAGAGTCTGGTCATAGTTACACAGATGACACCCTAACCTTGATTTTAACATCAGCTATCGAAATTAATGACTTTGCAAAAAAAGATCACTGTCAAGAAGAAAAAGAGGATTTGTTCGTATGCCAAAAATTGAGAACACAGGTAGTTTTGGTAAAACTTAAGCTTGCATAGTCATTTGTGTTCATGCATGATGTATAGACCTGATCGTTTAACATATTGCTAGATCTTTATGCCAATAAAACCTTCAACTGAAGAATGGATTCCTAAGTTGTATTTATCAATTAACTTCAGTTTTGAACCTTTTCTTAGGCTTATGAATAGTTGTAAGTCAAATGAAAGGGGACTATCTAGTTGCCAGTTGATTGAAATGAGATTAAAGCAAGTCAAAACATGGCTATTGTCCAAGTGGTCCAAGTGTATAGAATATTTCTGTCTAGAGTTTAGTCGGTTGGGTAGGAAGCATTTTAGCAATCGACTAGTTGAAGAGTCGTTGATCTCCAATGGCTACATTCGGCACTTTAATTGACTAGAGGTCTATTACAATTAACTAGAGGTAGAACTTATGAAAACATTTGTTCTTGTGCTCAAGTTGTTGAAGTGCTCAAAGGGATACACATGCATAATCTATATATTTCTAACATTTAAAAAAAATGTATTGTATTTCTTTGAAAAAATATACGACCACTCAGCTCAATTTACCTAACTAGCCCCTTGACTAGACTGCTAGGTCGAATTGTACTACTCTACCCACGTGACCCAATCAATTAAACGTCGCTGGATTTGATCGATCAAATTGTCTTGATCGAAAGGTCTAAATAATTTCTGCTCTTTATAAAAAAAATCATTATATTAAAAAGTTTCATTTATTATAATTTTCTCACACTAAATACTCAAAAATTGGAAAATATATTTTCTGAAAAAACAACCGCAGCCCAGCCTTGTACTGACACACGGTGTCGGTGTATGGTGTCGGTGATCCGCTTTCAGCTCCTCACAATAATGCGATCACATTTTTTTCTCCTTCCTCGTTATTGCAAGCGTGGCCCCACCAAGCTGAGCCTGGATCCAGCACGAGCACGCCACACACACGCCAATTATTTGACGAAAAGCTATTGATTGATCCACCGGTGGAGTCAAAAGCATGGGCTGGGCCTGGGCCTGGGCCGAAGGAAAAATGAATAGGTGGACGGTGGATGTTGGGCAGTGCGATCCTCCGTCTTTAAATACCGCATCGGAACAATCTCTCCCTTGTCTCAGCACCAAAACATCCTCCGCTCCGCTTGCTCCAAATACGTCGCTCTGCTCCTCCTCCTCCTCCACCGCCCAAATCCCAATCGCATCGGCAGCGGAAACCTAGGCGACAAACAAGTACCACATACTGCATTCCCTCTTTGGCCTTTTGATCTTCTTCTACGGTACGATTTTCTTTGTAAAACAAGGGATTCGGAGATGGCAGCCGCTGCTAGGCTGGATCTCGACGGAAACCCCATCGCGCCCATGACCATCTGCATGATCGGGGCCGGTGGGTTCATCGGATCCCACCTATGCGAGAAGCTGATGGCGGAGAGCCCGCACACGGTGCTGGCCGTTGACGTCTACAGTGACAAGATCAAGCACCTGCTCGACCCGCCAGCCTACGCAGAGGGGCAGCAGGCACGCCACCCGTGGGATGGCCGGATCCAGTTCCACCGCCTCAACATCAAGCACGATTCCAGGCTTGAGGGACTCATCAAGATGTCCGACCTGGTTCGTCCTAATTACCACTTGCTCGTCCACTGCAATATGATGCCGCTGATGTCGATTGCTGTCTTCTTTCATGGGTTGTTCTGATCCAGTTTTGTCTATGCTTGGTTTGCAGACGATCAACTTGGCGGCGATTTGCACGCCAGCGGATTACAACACCCGACCTTTAGACACCATCTACAGCAATTTCATTGATTCTCTCCCCGTAGTAAGTTTTCGGTTTCTTGATTTGATTAATTTTTTGATTAACTTTGACTAAACTGTTGGCCTGACTTCTTGTAGCGTGTTTGTGCAGGTCAGGTACTGCTCAGAGAACAGCAAGCGTCTTATTCATTTCTCCACCTGTGAAGTGTATGGGAAAACAATTGGAAGTTTCCTGCCAAAGGATCACCCTCTTAGCAAGGTTCTCATCACATGATTCTCGTCTTTCCTGAACAGTTAATTATATGCAAGCACTGAAATATATGACTTGTAGATAAATATATCACAGCTTGATCACATCTATCTACTATTCTGATAGCGCCTGTGACGTACAAGTTTGTCATCTTCATTATTTATACTGACTAGCATCCAGAGTAACATAGATGCTGATCATGAGTTCAAGCAAAGGAAGTTGGTTCGATTTTTGTGGCCACATGGATTTTCATGTTGATGCGGGTAATGATACCCATGACCCAAGGGCCAACCTACCTAGTGGTATGTGTGTCCAACGCACGACCCTGATGGCTGGATGAGGCTCCAGGTGTTTTCTTGCCTAAAGAACATTTCACCAATCTGATCACACCCAATTGACATCATCGCCGGGACCCAGGATAGATGGTGATTTATTTGACAACACCCACACATGTAACATCATGGGATAGGTTGAACGCAGATCAGAGAGAGGGAAAGAGGTTTTCCACCACCATGCTTCATCTCTATCCACATCTACCTTGATGGTTTCCCAAAACTTTTTCCATCTCAGCCCACTTCGGACTTGCTCCGACATTATCAGAAGGCCCTCATCTGTTAGAACTGGCCTTAACACATGTAAAACATATTTCGACATGACTTGCAAGGTATTGCTGAAACTCAATGCAAGCAACTTGCATCTACTCATGTCATAACTTTTGCACAAAATTTGGTCTCTTGCCGTTCCACCCTCAAAATGCACATACAAGTATGCTGAATGGTCATATTTTACATGTTGGCATAATGTGGTAAAGTGACTCAGCTGTCATTCTTAATTTTGAATTGGCACCACGTTATGGGATTCTATAAAATAGATCCACTAAGTGATTATTACTTACGTGTCCCAAGTTCCCTACACACTTTTAATGTACCTAAAGACAACAGCCTATTGCATGTCATTTGGGTTTGTTAGGGACTTCCTCAATAGTCAAGCTAGTTGAATTGGTGAAACTCACATTAAGAGCACTGATAGGGTTCATTGTTGTACACAACCTAGCAAATCATTTTTATGTTGTTGCAGCACTACTATTTACGTTTGCTGATATTGTTACTCCAATATATTTCTTACAAGATGTTTTCTTTCTTTGATTCTGCTAATATGAGTGTATGTGATCGATAGGAACCAGAATTCTATGTACTCCAAGAAGATGCCTCCCCATGCATTTTTGGTCCTATCGAGAAGCAAAGGTGGTCATATGCATGTGCAAAGCAACTTATTGAGAGGCTAATATATGGTGAAATAACTTACAAAAATTCTTTTATTTGTGTACTATTATTATTTCATTTTGTACTTACATTTAATATCAATTTCTTGAAGCTGAGGGTGCGGAAAATGGTCTCGAGTTCGCTATTGTCAGGCCTTTTAATTGGATTGGACCAAGGATGGACTTTATTCCAGGGATAGATGGTCCTAGTGAGGGTGTTCCTAGGGTTTTGGCATGTTTTAGCAATGTATGTAGTAGCCATTATATCAGAGTAAATGCATATACTTTCCTTCCGACGTTGAGACATGACATTATTTTTGACCCCAAACAGAATCTTTTACGTCGTGAGCCGCTGAAACTTGTTGATGGTGGACAGTCCCAACGAACATTTGTCTATATTAAAGATGCCATAGAGGCTGTTCTGCTTATGATTGTGCGCATATCTCTTATTCCTCTATCTTGTATATTTTCAATTAAAGTAGTGTTCTCACATCTTGCTAGAAAATCTTTCTTGAGCTAATAACTTTCTTTTTCAACCATTATCTTTCCTCTATATTTGCTATTAAATAAGCAGTTCTTACCTCTCTGCAGGAAAATCCTGCTCGTGCTAATGGTCATATCTTTAATGTGGGAAATCCTAACAATGAAGTCACTGTAAAGCAACTTGCCGAAATCATGATACAGGTACGTGCTTGCTATGAGTAATGCAAGTGTTCTTTCTTGTGTTCTGATGTCTTGTCTTCAGGTGTATTCAAAGGTGTCCGGGGAACCTCCTGTGGAGGTGCCTACCATTGATGTGAGTTCCAAAGAGTTCTACGGTGAAGGATACGATGACAGTGATAAGCGAATTCCTGACATGACAATTATCAACAAACAGCTAGGTAGTTTGCTGGCATTAAAGCAAGTTTCACTTTACAGATTTGAATTCCAGATACAAATTAATGAAGATGTAATTGCAGGCTGGAACCCAAAGACATCCCTGTGGGACTTGCTAGATTCAACACTGACCTACCAACACAGGACGTATGCAGAAGCCATCAGGAAAGCAATGGCAAAGCCAGTTGCATCCAGCTAGATGCCTGGAATCTGATGGGTTTCTCAAACAATCTAGTTTTAGTCCTTTTTAAGGTCGTATACATGTGATGGGATGCACTATATTCTTTCCATTAGTAGTATTCATTTTTATTTCTAATGACTCAAATGAGCATTTATTAAACAAATTGTGCATACTTAGGGATGAAAGCCCTATCGATCACCAGACTCTTTCATCTCTAACCCTGCACCAATGAGTCGTTTCTTTGGCAACTTACCAAATCATGCATTTTGTCTTCAAGATTAATTAAATTGTGCATTGTACTTTCCTGTCTATGAAATCACGTACTTGGATCTTCAAAATACTCCTTCCAAAGAGGTTACATTGACCTTACAAACAAACTGCTAGAACCCTGCCCTTACAGCAACCTGCTAAAACTTTTTGTACTTGTTAGATCGACCCTCGCCTCTTTAGACTATCACCCCTCCTCTAGTTAGAGTCGAATGAATTTTTACTTGTCTTACATCCACGAACAGTATCTAAAAAATTCCAAATTACTGCCCAAATAGTCATCGACTATATGACTCCATATGCTAAACCAATCATCTAAATAGATTTTCAATCCATTAAAGACAAAAAAAAAATCTTTTTGAGGATTTCTGAGGACTAAATTGCCGTATCTATCTGCTATCCATGAACAGTATCTAACTACTATCATGTATTTTTTTCACTTATTTGCCATTAGTACAATGTAACCAAAAGCAATAGACAGAAAGATGTTACCTAATAGAGCATTACCTCAAGACATGTAGCAAGCACAGGGAAACCCCAGCATTAGGTGTTCACAGTTTCAAATATTGAAGGCAGATAAAGCAAATAAAAAAAATCCAAATTATAGAAATACACAGAAAATATAATAAAAGTAAGAAGCTTAGGCCCTCCTGGATAAACCATAATAAATAGCGATGTCTCATCTACTGGTCTCTACCAGGCAAGTCTCTTCCAGGAAAAACAGGCGCCCCTCCTTGATAACCCCCTCCACCCTCTTGATCATTTTGGCTGCCTCCTTGGTATCTGGAGTTTGGAGGCTGATAGCTTGAAGCAACACCTTGCCCTGGAAAAGGCTGATTAAAGCCCTGATGACCACTAGG
>JBBUKS010000117.1:8540657-8557755 GCA_038050645.1 Hedychium gardnerianum
AACTCCAAAACTTGCTCCATAGGTGTCCAAATTAATCCCAGAAAATTTCGTTATACTCCAAAAATTCTCCACTAATTTATAATAAAATTTTCAGATTTTATTTCCATTTATTTATTATTATTATTATTATTTATTTCTCGTATTTTACATTGTATACTTGGAAAGACTGGTATCAGTCGACTGATCAAAAGGATCAGTCGACTGAACAAAGAAGGAAATAAACAGATGCCAAATCGAATCAACGCAGAAAAGGCACACACTGGGATCAGTCGATTGATACAAGGGATCAGTTGACCGAACAAAGAAGGAAAGAATAGCTGTCAGATCGTATCAACGCAGAAAAGGTAAACACAGGGATCAGTCAACTAATAAGCTTTATCAGTCGACTGATAAGCTTTATCAGTCGACTGATAAACTTTATCAGTCGATCGAACAAGCGTGATTTCCGGGATCGAACGAGTTAGATCAGAGCAAAGAAGGAAGGCCGCGGGTTCAATTGACCGATAGGAGGATCAGTCGACTGATAGGTTTTTCAGTCGACCAAACATAGCCTACAAAAGAAGCCCTCAAGGTCAGAGCCGATAATAACTTTCTGCGTGCTTCATTCTATTCCGGATACTACTATTCGTGCAAGCTATTGCTATTACATCAAGAGGCAATCCGACAACCTACGTTGAAGCTTATCTTTTTATTGTCAATATATTTTGTATATTACTTGTAATCTGCATGCTTGTACTACCTTGCTTCCTCGGAAGAACTACTTTAGTGGATTAACCCATCAATACGATCCAAAGGGTCATGGGTTCTTGGAGTAGGAGTCGATTGGGCTCCGAACCAAGTAAAAAAGGAGTGTGTCTTTTTGCTTTTGTTTTCCGCTGCTATTTTGAGTTACATAAAAAGAAAAGATTTTCGAACGAGATTCACTCCCCCCCCCTCTCTCGTCTCCAATGATCCAACAAGTACACAATGCTAACCACCAATTATTCAAAAAGTTTAAAAGCTTTGTTCAAAGATACACGTGAACTCCCCATTAATAGTTTAATTGATAATACTAGAAGAAAGGTAGCTCAATGGTTCTTTAATCATGGGGAGGAAGCTTCAAAATGTTATTGTTTTTTGACACCTTATGCTACGAAAGAAATTGATGAAAGGAGACAAAGAAATTTTCATTATATAGTCCACCCACACACACAAACTGAAATGGAAGTACAAACATCGATTGCTACATACATTGTTGCAACTGTAGTGAGTTTCAAAATTCTAAAATTTCTTGCTCACATGGTATTGCAGCCATCACACACCAAAACATGGATCCAAAACATTATTGTGAGTATTATTTTGAGTCACAAAATTGGAACGACACTTACATGGTTCGTATTTACCCATGTCGAAGCAAGGAATTTTGACTGACTGGTTTAAACAACCTTATAGTTCTACCTCCCCATAGCCTTTTGCAGCGCGGTAGGCGAAAGAAGATATGCATCGAGTCCAGACATAATGGGAAGGTAAAAAGGCAATGCAGCAAGTGCAAGCAACTTAGCCATAATAAAAGGTCTTGTAGAATGCCATCAACACCAATAGGTCCACCAGCTCCACCATCTACTAGTTCTTGAAATGCAAGTGTTGTAAGGGAACAACAAACATTAACGATGTTGTAAGGGAAATTGTAAAAATTAATGCAAGTGTTTACATTATTAATGGTATTCATTGTATTTGTCATAATCTTCATATTGTGTTTACATGTTATGGAAGAGATGAGTGTGTACAAGGTGCTTATTTTCAAATTTACTTGCACCATAGTATTTTGTTGATATCATAATGTCTGGTGTTGGTTTCCGAAGAAGAGCACCACTATGTTCAAAGATTTAAAAATCATATGATGAATATGTTGGAAATATTGGGAGATGATAAATGAGGACACATTTGGATTGAGAAACAATGAAGAAACCATATGATCACCTTTTGAAGTTCCTAGGAATCCAAGTGTACCCTCACTTATCATTTCCTAGTATTGCTGAAAAGGTTTGGGAAGTTTCAGATAATGTGCCAATTGGCACAAACTCATAACTATTTTTAAGGAGCTCAGACCCAGGATTTTAGTCATATATACTTTCTAGACACTCACCTCTTCCATATGATGGAAGGTTTTCAGAAATCCAAGTCACCTAGGTCCATCAATGAGTTTCGATCAAAATCCATTGATGGACCTAGAGAGCTCAGATCTGACTCATTCCAAGTCCTGTGAGTTTATCTAGTGTAAAGGAATCCAAAGGTGCCCTCCTTTAATGTTTCTAGACCTTTCCAACAGTGCTCAAAATAATTAAAAATTTTAAAACATTGCAGTGTTGGTTTACGAGAATCAACACCACTGTGGTGTTGATCTTCATAAACCAACACCAGCCTTTCTGGGGAGAACAGAACACTATTGTGCTAATCTTCGAAGAACAGTACCACAGTAGTGCTGGTATTCCGAGACCAGCACCAGTGTCCATGCCAATTAGAACACAATCATAACTTCTTGTAGGAGACTCAGAACCACGATTTCACAACATATCTATCTTCTCCACACTCAGAGATTTTGTCTCATTATAATTTTTCAGAAATCCAAGTCACCTATATCCATCAATGGGTTTCAATCAAAACTCATTGATGGACCTAGAGAGCTCATATTCGACCCATTCCAAGTCTTGTGGGTTTCTGAAGTGCTCAGGAATCTAAGTGTGCCCTATGTTATCATATCCCGACATTGCTGAAAAGGTTTGGGAAGTTTGAGACAAAGTGCCAATTGGCACGGACACATAACTCTTTTTAAGGAGCTCAGACCCATGATTTCAGGCTATATATATCTCTTAGACACTCACCTCTTTCATATCATGGCAAGTTTTCAAAAACTCCAAGTTACCATAGTTCATTAATGGGTTTTGGTCAAAATTCATTTATGGATGTGGGTTTATCAAGTGCAATCCAGTCTAAGGGTTCATTTATGGATGGTCTTAAAGGATCAGCACCAAATCAACACCACTTTGGTGTTGATCTAAGTAAAATAGCACTAGACTTTCTAAGAAGAACACAATATTGTGGTGCTGATCCTGGAAGATCAGCACCACAGTGGTGCTGGTATTCCAAGACCAGCACCAGTATTCGTGTCACTTGGAACACAATTATAACTTCTTGTAGCAGACTTAGAACCATGATTCCACAACATATCTACCTTCTCCACACTTTGAGAATCCGTCTCATTGTAAATTTTTAGAAATCCAAGTCACTTAGGTCCCTCAATGGGTTTTCATCAAAACTCATTGATGGACCTAGAGAGCTTAGATCAGACTCATTCTAAGTCTTATTGGTTTCTGAGTGCCCAAGAATCTAAGTGTGCCCTCTGTTATCAGATCCCAGCATTGTTGAAAAGGTTTGGGAAGTTTGAGACAATGTGCCAATTGGCATGGACTCCTAATTCTTTTTAAGGAGCTCAGACCCAAGATTTCATGTCATATATACCTCTAGACACTCACCTCTTCCATATCATGGTAAATTTTCAAAAATATAAGTCACCAAGGTCCATCAATGGGTTTCAGTCAAAAACTCATTGATGGACTTAGAGAGCTCAGATCTGACTCATTCTAAGTTCTGTGGGTTTATCAGGTGCAATCCAGTCCAAAGGTGCCCTTTTTGACTTTTTCTAGACCTTCCCAACAGTGCTCAAAATGATTTTAAAATATCATAACATTGCGGTGCCGGTCTTAAAGGATCATCACCACTATGGTGCTTATTTGCATCAAACAGCATCATGCTTTCAGGGGAGAAGAGAACACAGTGGTGCTAGTATTCCGAGACCACCACCACAATGGTGCTGGTATTTTGATACTAGCACCACATTGGTGCTGGAATTTCGACGCCAGCACCAGTGTCCGTGTTACTTGAAACGCAATCATAACTTCTTGTAAGAGACTCAAAACAACTATTTCACAACATATCTGTAGGATCACAGGAGACGAGAGGGGGGTGAATCCTGATCGTTTAAAACATTTTTGTTTCTTCTTCATAAAACTGAATCAAAGTAAGTTACCAACGAAATAAGAGTAAAAGCAAATATATGGAGACACGATCGGTTTTACTTGGTTCGTAGTCTAGCGACTACTACTCTAAGGCCCGCGATCCTTGACCATCGGAAATTCAATATAGTTCTTCTCTTTGAAAACTTTTGGAGAAGAAGCAAATTCGTACAAGTATGAACAGTAATAAACTATGCAAGTACAATAAAGTATACCGACAACAATTATATGAAATGAAACGTAGTTTGTCGAAGGCCTCCTAGCATCGTAGTAGTTGTAGCTTGCACGAGCAGTAGCAGCAAAGATGAGATGGAGCACACTGAGAGTTAATCAAAATATTTGTTCATCTCGGACCCCGAGGCCTTCTTTTATATGCATTGTTCGGTCGACTGAAACCATGTTCCGTCGACTGAACCTATCCGTCAACAGAACCTCCTATCCATCGACTAAACTCTGCGTCTTTCCCTGTTTTCTCTAATCCAAAATGTTCGATCCCGTGATTTTCGCTGTTCGATAAACTGATCCACGTTATTCATCGACAGAACCTCTGAACTTCCTTTCCTACGTAATTTGATCTGATAGGTTGTCATTACCTTTTATGGATCAGTCAACTGAACACTCTGATTCGTCGACTGAAACAGTCTGTTTACCATGTTTGTTGAACTTCAATCTGATCTCTTCTATGCTAGCTGGATCAGTCGACTGAACCTTTTGTTCAACCGACTGAACCCTAAGTCAACCTAAAACTTTGTTTATCTGCAAAACAAAATTATCACAACAAAATAACAATAGTCCTGCAAAATAGAGTTAGATAGCAGATAGTAAAGATGCATGAGTATAATAATTAGGACTGTCTTGATCTCAACTCAGAAATCTCTATTGGTTTCTTTAGTTGGATCAACGCCTAAGGTTTGTCCCTACCGGGACACGACCTCACTGCACTCCCTCCAGGAGCTACCTCAACTCACTTGCCAAACATCGGGTCCTCCAGACCTGTTTGGACTTTAACCGCTCAGCATCAGATTGGGCTGTCAAGGCTTCCTCTTGATTCGATATCAAGTCATCTCTGACCTATCAAATCCACCTTCCAGATGTCAAGTTCATTTGACCCATCTAGACTTCCTGCCTGATTTTCACAATCTGCTAAGACTTCCTCTACCTAGTATCAGGTCCAAATGACCTACTAGGACTTTCCAAGTTGAGCATCCTACATACTTGATCAATTCATCAGATCACAACAAGACTTAACTTGAACCTTTGATAACATCAAAACATAGGTTTGATTCTAATGCTACCAGCACCAACAATATCTAACTTCTCCACACTCAGAGAATCTGTCTTATTATAAATTTTAGAAATCCAAGTCACCTAAGTCCATCAATGGGTTTTGGTCAAAACCCAATGATGAACCTAGAGAGCTCAGATCCGACCCATTCCAAGTCCTATGGGTTTATGAAGTGCCCAGGAATCCAAGTGTGCCATCTGTTATCATATCCCAGCATTGCTGAAAAGATTTGGGAAGTTTGAGATAATGTGTCAATTGACATGGACTCATAACTCTTTTTTTAAGGAGCTCATAACCAAGATTTCAGGTCATATATATCTTCTAGATACTCACCTCTTTCATATCATGGAAAGTTATTAGAAATCCAAGTCACCTAGGTCCCTCAATGGATTTTGGTCAAAACTCATTGATGGACCTAGATAGCTCAGATCTAACACATATATCGTCTATCGCATTGCAAAATTTATGAATTCTAAACCCACTAGGTTCATCAATGAGTTTCGGTCAAAACCCATTGATAGATTTACAAAGCTCTGATTGGACATATTCCACTTCCTATAGGTTAATTCAGTGCCAAGGGGTCTAAATATGTCAATTGTCACTAAATGATAACTTTAATTTAGAAACTCAGGATTAGAACTACACACCATATATACATTCTCCAAACTTAGTATAACAATCTCATTGCAACTTTTATGAAATTTAAATCCCCTAGATCAAATAGTAATTATCATGGTTTAGAAGCAAAAATATTAATTTACATGGTTTAGATACAAAAATAATAAGTTACATGTTTAGTGTCAATACTACAAGAAAAAAGCTGAAAGACAACGCTTAAAAGATAACATTTTTTGTAAAAAGCATTGTCATTTTTTTTACAATGCTTTTAATGAAAACCATTGTCTGTGTTTGTTTTTTCTTATCAAACACAACACTTTTTCAAATAACCGTTGTCTATTAGTATTTTTTGGGGTCAAAGACAACATTTTTTGAAAAAGCATTGTCTATGAGCGTCTTTTTTAGTGTCTACGACAACGATTTTTAAAAAGCATTGTTTATGAGCTTTTTTTAGAGCATACTTTTTAAAAAAATATATTAATTATTTCTTATACACAAAACATCTCTCCAAACCTAAAGTCTCATTTATTTCAAGAAAAAAAAGGACCAAATGTCCTTTCAGATGATTAGGGCAAGATCGGATTTCTTTTTGGAGGAGGAGGAAGAAGATTAGGGCAAGATGCAGTACAAGAACTTGGGGCGATCGGGTCTCAAGGTGAGACAACTCTTGTATGAGGCGTGGGTCACCTTCAACAACCAGCTCGACATCAAGGAGGCCAAGGCCCTGCTCTAGTGCTGTCGCGACCACGACGTCAACTTCTTCGACAATGCCGAGGTGTACACCAATGGCCGCACCGAGGAGATCATGATTGGATAACTAACATTTCCTTCAGCCAAGGCCCTGCTCTTGTATTGAGTATAATGATTGGATAAGTAACATTATAATTGATGGCTAGAAATTGAAAAGATTCTATCTATTGGCATTTTGGTTTCATTTATAGCATCATATTTATTTTTACTTTATCTTGTTTTATGTTAGGTTTCCTTTTCTCGATGATTACGACTCCCAATATGCAAACATTCACTAGATCTAGGTCGTCTTGTTCAAGAAGTTTGGAGAATCAATAAGGAAGAGTTTGCTTCCTCGTTTACAACCATGAGGTACTTTTCATGTCAGTGTTCTTTTCATTTAAGAAATTTTATTTAAACCCAAAGATACATGATTTTTTTATCCATCTTCAGATACAACCTTGCACTATTGTTTGCTCAAAGTTTGCAATTTGGACGTTTGAGGAAGATGATTGTTGATCTTGAGGTGATTAGTTTTCTCATTCCATGTTTCCCCCATCCTTCATGTTTAGATGCTTCTAATATTTTTTTCCAATTTTGCAAGCACCTAGGTTTGACAGTGGAGAAACATTGAGTCAAGATCCAACACTGCGCTCACAAAAAAATTTGAATGATGATCAAAGGAGAGCCATTCAAAAGGTACCCCTTGCAGTATTTCTTTTTGTATGTTTCTTTCATTTGTTTTTTGAATGAGACTTAGCTGGTGAACTTCTAGAGAGAATTTGAATATTGACTAAAGGATATAGATTTATAAATCAGTGCTTATATCATTTAATTACATGAATTTAGTGCTTTTTTTGTTAAACGTAAAATGCTTGAATTTGTTAATGTTGGGCTGAAATCCGTTTTCTTTTGACTTATTCATTATAATTTTCATATTCTAGCTGCAAATGATTATGCTCTTATTTTAGGGATGTCTGGCACTAGAAAGACATCGACGATGGTGCATGCTGTGAAAGCACTACTGATGACACATTGATGCTCTTATTCTAGTACGTAGGGATTTTGTTTTTATATAGACTTAACAAGAATCCAAAGTTTATGGATTATGTCAACATATTTTCTATTTGAATTGTATGACACATTTATGGTTCAATGATAAGAAGATTGATTAGTTGTACTTTCACGATATTTAATTGGTGTTATTTATAAGGATTTAATTAAGCAATTCATTGTGTAAATATAATAGACAACAATTTTGTAAATAGAAAAAATAATGATTTTTATCTTTTTCTAAAAAGTTATATTTTAAAAAAGACAATATTTTTTTATCCATTAAAAAAACATTGTCTTTGCTAAAAAGATAATGTTTTTTATATGTTGTAAAAGCATTATCTTTGCAGAAAATGAGAACACTTTTTAAGCATTACAAAAGCGTTGTCTTTGCAAAAAAAATGACAACGCTTTTTATGCTTTGTCTTTGAGCGGACTTTCAAAAATAGTGCTTTTAACAACTCTTTTTCAACCACATAGACAACACGTAAAAAGCATTGTCTTTCAGCTTTTTTCTTGTAGTGTAAATAGTCAGATCTGCGTATTCACTGTAAACACTATGTATTCAATATGAAAATCGTTGGATCAGTAGAGTCATAGTTGGAATTTGAAAGTTGAGTGGCACAATATCTTGTCCTCCACCGCAAATCTGTATCTCTTATGTGCTTTTATGTGATTTTTTTAGTAGATCCATAATACAATGATTCAACTAATACAAAAAATGCACATTCAATCTATAAACAAAGAATTAAAACAATGAGTACAAGGTCATTAATAATAAAAGGTTATATAATGACTTACAATGAGCTTTGCTTGTGACTATACACTTCTGTAATTGAGAATGGCTGGCATAACATTTTTTCTGCCATTCCATGGTGCCAATTCTCATAATATGAATTTTTGATTTTTTTAAAGAATTCAACCTATAACCATCAAAATACTCGATGATCGAGAGAAGAAATATATGATATAGTATAAGACACAAAATACTACTTACAATTTCCTGTGATTGATCGTAGTATAACTTTTTAGCCGATATGGAATTATAATGTATGGCCTCACATTTTTTTAAATCAAACACTAAAAGGTGATAGTGGTTACTAGCTTCGTGATGCAATGGACAAAAAATGTATATGAATCCATCATTGGCATTGGAACGTGTGTTTGAATGCTGGAGCCCAGATGACATTGAATAATTTCTGTGTAAAAATGAAAGTCAGAGAAGGACCATGCAACTACTTTATTTTTTCGAAACAAACTTTTGCTTTTAAAAGAAAGGAAACTAAACATACAGGAAAGTCAAGCGAACAGAAGATCGATGGCTAGTAGGCATGACCGAGGCGCTTCCCCTCTTTAGCCTATACATTAAAATATTCTTGGATGCATTCCCCGTGGGTCAACAAATTTCAGTCGAATATCGTTAAGAATGAATACATAGTTAATAGAGCAAATTATATTTTTAGTCCCGTAAGTTGCACTTTTTCTAATTTTGGTCATGTTATCTACAAATTCACATTCTTAGTACATTAACTTGCATTTTTTTTCCAATTTCAATCCTTTTTTGCCCAGAATTTGAATTGACCATAAGTAATTGTCTATCTGGTAGTGGCAATGCTGACATGGAAAATGAATTTGGCCATTTTTGCTTTTAATGGACAAATCGCCTACGTGACAAATTTTTTAAGTCCACTTGGGCATTAAAATTGATAAGGAACATAAAATCAAAGTCACATCACCTTAAAAATAAAATCAATAAAATTAAATTCTTAAAAAATATATTACACCCATCATATTTCTTCCCCCCCCCGCCGCCCCAACCAACAATCCCTCATTCTTCTCCACCATAAACCATAGAGTCGGAAAACCTATAACTCGACTTATTTATTTGAATTTCCAAGTAGACTTAAAAAAATTGCCAAGTAGGTGATTTGTCCACCAAAAGCAAAATTGCCCAAATTCATTTTCCATATCAGCATCGTCACCACCAGATAGGCAATTATTGGTGGTCAATTTGAATTTTGGGCAAAAAAGGATTGAAATTGGAAGAAAAAAATGCAAGTTAATGTATTAAGAATGTGAATTTGTAGATAACATGACCAAAATTGGAAAATGTGCAACTTACGAGACTAAAAATGTAATTTCCCCTAGTTAATATGATTGAATTTGATGACCACACTAACTATGTTGCGGTGCTACACCAAAACAAATTCGAAAAACCAATCCTAATTTTGACTCAAAAGATAACATTGCATAAAATCACGACCACTGAAACAATAAAAATAAATTTATGGTAAGATCAGTTATCTCAATTCAACTTCATTATCTTCTTCAATGTATCATCAACCACTAGTTCCATATTATCACAAAAGTGATCATATTAAATGGAAATATTCATTGTTATATATATATATATATATATATATAAGCATCTCTAAGTAAAATATATTGGGTTACCTCCACAATTATGTTCTTCATCTCATCAAGGGTTTCAATTGGATCCTTAATATCCTTGCCTTTGTAAACAACTTCTTCAGTTACCTCTATATTGACTTCTTTAGAGGATTCATGGCAACCCTGAAGATCCTCATCCTCAACATCTTCCACTTCAGCCCCCCATTTCAATTCCACCACACCTTATTGACTGAATTAGATCTGCCACAACTAATTGCTTATTAGGATTCATTCTTTTGACTATTCTCTCATACGTGACACTTTTTCTAGCGCAAACCTTTCTCTAAAGACCACTGGTAGGTCGTTGTAGTGTTTGTTTCAAACTTTCTTGTTGTGCTGGTGGGGTGCCTAGATGCTCTTTCTTGGACTTATCGTCATCCCTTTTTAGTTCAGCTATTGTAGCCTTGTTTGCAACAAGTAACGAATCTTTTAAAGTTATCAAACTATCATTTTCAACAATTAGTAATTTGAGCTCATGTATAGTTTTGTCTCTTTGAGATATCACCCTCTCCATATCTCTTTTGACCTCCTCTACTTGATGAAGGAGATCTTGAATTTCTTTTTCCTTCTCATAAATGATGATGGAACAATCTCTATTGGCCTCATCCACACGATGAAGGAGATCTTGAATTTCTTATCCTTCTCAGAGATGATCAGATTTTTAGATGAGTAGATGATAAGTGAATCTTGAGTTGTTGTAGACAATTGTAGGGTTAAATATTCAATGGTCCTCTCCATTTCCTGGCAATTTGCGCAATTGTCTTTTTCAAGGCATTGCTGTGAAGTATCAGTGCACTTCTGTGAAATTCCTTCAATAAAAAATTCAGGTTGTTGAGTTGGTGGATCACTTTTTGATAGCAGATAGGCCTCTAAAACTGCTAGAATCAGGTCGATCAGGACTTGCTCTGGAGAAAAATGGTTTATCATCCTTTTGATTGTGTTTACATGAGAGACAGACTTTGTCCATCTCAACAATCTAGGAAACACATAAGGTCGTTGTGGATTGGTCATACTAATGTGCTCACACATCCACACCTACAATGTGATCATAATATGTAAACAAAAGTAATCAATAGTAATACTATGAAAACAAATTTTAACTTACAGCCAATAGTGTTGCAAAACCCTTTAGCATGGGTTTTTGTGGTTTCGACCTCAATGTTACTACCAAACCAATTGACTCCATTTGAGGAGTCATGTAACGGTAAAGTGCATCGCACCAATTATACCTAGTTAAGTTGTCAAAATCATCTACACATTCTATTAGGAAAAACACAGGTAATCTAGAAATGCTGCTAGTAGTAGAAAAAAATACATACAAAAAATACAAAATATACAGCTGACAATACAATTTGTCAGATCCTAGATTTTCGGGCAATCATGATCTACTTATAAGTTTTTCTTGATCCTTGTGTGTACAATCTTTATCCTTGAAATGTTGCAAATAAAGTTGGCTGGAGACATCATCTAACTCCATTGGTACAACCTCTCCTTTGTCTAGTAGGCAAAGAATGAGGACTATATCGGTCCTTATAAAATTCAATTTTTTTTCCATGGAAGATGAAGCCCTTCTGCTCAAGATCCCAATTATCAAACATATTTTGCATAAGACCTCTAATATTTGGATTCTCAGGGATGTCTAAAACCCAAACAAAGGGGTGCTTCGGATCAGCTCTACTTGTTCATTAGTTGATTTTACAAATTCAATAAATTTCCTGAATTTGTTCATGTTACTTTTCTAATTCATTATTTTCATGCGACCTCTCATGAGGCCACTGGTTCGAGGAGCATCATGACTTGATGATGATGTATCTGAAGCCATCTAGAACTGCAAGAATAGAAATAAGAAGCGACGCCGAATAAGCATTGAATAGAATGTAGATCAAGAAACCCTATAATTGAAACTATTAGCAGAAACCCTAATTTGTAAAACCATAACCCTATGCACTTCTCTAATTAGGTAATGAAACCCTAAACTCTATACTCCAATCTATCAAAGAAACCCTAATCCGTAAAATCCTAAACCCTAAATCCTAATAGACTATGTAGTTGAAATATGACAAGAGCGTAAACACTAATCCATAAAACTAAAGCAACGTACAACACATGATGGTCGGTTGAAGGAGAAGACTAAGAGAAAGATCGCCCAATGGGAAGACATACTAGCTATGAGAGTGATGAACTTGAGCAAGAGAGGGGGAAGGTTGATTTAAAGTTAAGGGTCGGGTTTAGGTCAGGTTTTTTTAAAGTTAATGGATCGAGTGTTATATGTGAGAAGAACAAGACGTTAGTGCTAGTTTTCGAAGATCAACACCAAAATGGTATTGATCCTTTAAGACCAACACCGCAATGTTCTAATATTTTAAAATTGTTTTGAGCACTGTTGGGAAGGTCTAGAAAAAGTCAAAAAGGGCACCTTTGGACTGGATTGCACCTGATAAACCCACAGGATTTAGAATGGGTCAGATTTAAGCTCTCTAGGTCCATCAATGAATTTTGACTGAAACCCATTGATGGACCTAGGTGACTTGAATTTCTAAAAACTTGTCATGATATGGAAGAGGTGAGTGTCTAGGAGGTATATATGGTCTGAAATTCTTGTTATGAGCTCCTTAAAAAAAGTTATAAGTCTATGCCAATTGGCACATTATCTGAAACTTCCCAAACCTTTTCAACAACACTGAGATATGACAACATAGGGCACACTTGGATTCCTAAGCACTTTAGAAACTCACAGGACTTGGAATGGATTGAATCTGAGCTCTCTAGGTCCATCAATGAATTTTAATTGAAACTCATTGATAAACCTAGGTGACTTGGATTTCTAAAAACCTGCCATGATATGAAGAGGTGAGTGTAGAGCAGGTATATATGGCCTGAAATCTTAGTTCTGAGTTTGCTACAAGAAGTTATGGTTGTGTTGCAAGTGACACAGACTCTAGTGCTGGTCTCGGAATACCAGCACCACTATGGTGCTATTCTTCCAGGATTAGCACCACAGTGTTTTGTTCTCCCCAGAAAGGTTGGTGCTGGTTTATGAAGATTAGCACCAAAGTAGTGCTAATCCTCATAAACCAACACCACAATGGACCAAAAAAGAAGACTGGTGAACCAAGCTTCAAGACCTCATTGAGAACTTATGTGTCACCAATGCCTTTCCCTCGGAGATTAGTCAAGGCCAAGAAAGATGAAGAATTCAGAAAATTTCTGGAGATGATCAAGTCACTTTGCGTAAACGTACCTCTACTTGATGCTCTACATCAAATGCCAAAGTTCGCAAAATTCATGAAGGACATCCCCGCACATCGAAGGAATGTAGAAGACTTTGAGACTATCACCTTGAGGGAGGAATGCAGTGCATTAATTCTGAACAAGCCACCTCTGAAGCTCAAGGATCCAAGGAGCTTCTCCATACCATGCACCATCAGTACTATAAAGATAAGTAAAGTTTTTTGTGACCTTGGCACAACCATAAGTCTTATGCTCCTTTCAATTTGTAAGAAACTAGGATTAAGGGACTTGAAATTAACAACCATGACCTTGCAACTCGCCGACTACTCTTGTAGATATCCATTGGGTATTCTAGAGGATATGCTGATAGAAGTAGGTAATTTCATAGTGCCTATTGATTTTGTTGTTCTAAAAATGGATGAGGACCTTAAAATCCCTATTATATTAGGAAGCTCTTTCCTAGCCATCGTCGGAGCAATAATTGATCTAAAGAACCATAAGCTCTCCTTGGCGGTGGATGAGGACAAAATAGAATTTAACCTATCTAAGGTCACTAACTTCTTGCATGCCGAGAATATTTGTTGTAGGATAGATAGCATTCAGAGAAGGAAGAAGAGCTCACCTGATGAGCAACCACTGGAGAATCACAAAGCCCAATAGGCCGGAAGGTAGAACCAAAAGAGAAGGTCAATAAGTATATCATTCTGGCACGAGCTAGGATGAAGATTGGGCCTCATGATGGAATTTGCTACGAAGGAGGGGAATACATGCCCCTCAAGACAAAGGCTCCGAGCTGAAGTTAAAATAGGAGTCGAGCTAGTGACCTAAAACAAGCATTTCTTAGGAGGCAATTCAAGTTTTTCTTTTGTTTTAGCTTTTATTTCTAATTTTAGTTTTATTTTGACTTATTTCAAGGCCAGGTGCACCCACGAGCTAGCTGTGGCAACCGTTAAAGGTGCAGTAAAGAAGACTTGTGAAGAACACGGGCAGGTCGTGTCACTGGACACGGCCATGCCATCAGACACAGTCGTGCCACCATGCTCAGAGGCTAGCATGGGTAAGTCGTATCACCAGACATGGTCGTGCCAATTGGATCAAAGGATAACACAACCTAGCCGTATTCCTCAGCACGGTTGTGCCCATCCATAGTAGAGAAAAAAAATATCCAACACGGACATTCTCGAGGCCTTAGAATAGGACACGACCTAGTCGTGTTCCCCAACACGACTGTGCTCACAATCACAAAGTCTGTCACGACTAGGTCGTGCCACTAGGAACGATTGATGATGCGATTCCAAAGGGAATTTTAAACCCTTTTTTGTCGTGTTCTTCCCCATACCTGAGTTGTGCCCGCCACCCCTTTTCAAACCTTCTTCTCCTCCTTCCTCTAACCACGAGATCAAGTCCTTCCCATCTCCAAGAACCCTTGCTAAGAAACCCTAGGTTTCTCTTTTCTTCCAAGCAAGGAAGAAATCTTCTTCCTCTCTTTCTCCCCCAATCTTCAGTCTAAGTTCTATATAGCGAAGAAACTCTCTTCTCTTCCTCTTCTTTCTCCTCAAGCATTTCCTCTCTTTCATCTTCAAGAGAAGGATCGTCCTCCTCTTGAACTCCCCCCTTTTATTCTCTCACCTCTTCTCTAACCCTAACCCCTAGTTTGAATTTTTTGTCGAATCTTTTTCTTTTTTGCAGGAAGTTTAAGATACTTAAGCAACTTAAACATGGGGAAGGATCAAGTAGCAGATGTAAAGGAAAGGATAAAATTAAGGATAAGTGCAAGTGTAAGGAATGTGATGAAGGTAATAACAACTCTTACGGTATTATTTTTATAGAGAATGATCATAAGATGTGATTTGATATGCTTGTAAAATGTAAGATTGTTAGTACTCGTTATATAGATGATCATGCCCTAGAGACCCTAGGAATTAAGGATGATGTTTATTGGATGATCAATAGAATAAGTTGGGATGATTTGATGAGTATGAAATATCCCACCTACATTAGAGTCACCCTTGACTTCTTGAGTTATGTGGAAGTCAACATCTTAATTGGGGAGGGATGTCATGAGGGGAGGATTACTTTTCGAATGTTCAATAGGGAATATGATTGGATTTTGGAAGAATTTAACATGTGTTTTGAATTGCTCTGTGTGGAGAGAAAAGGCTACCAAGGAACTTTTCGGACACTAGCGTTTGGACCGAAATCACTAGCATTAGTAAAAGATATGACTCCTCTAGATCCAAATCCTCAAACCTTCAAAATCTTATTTTTCAATTTCTCCACCAAGTTATGAGTCATACCATCTTTGGACGTGGAGATAATGAGGATGTGACGTGTCAAAGTGAGTTATTATGTCTATGGGCTATGCATAATAATGTAAAGATTGAATCAGGATCCCATTTTTTCCGATACCTTGTAAAAATTGAAAAAAAAAAAAAACTCAGCAGGAACAATTGTTTTTGGTGGATTGATCACACATAACGCTATTGTTGGATTGAAATAGATGAGACAGGGGGTGAATCTCGTTCATTTTAAACATCTTTTCTTTTCTAAAACTGAATCAAATCAAAGTAACAGTGGAATAAAGTAGAACAAACACAAAGACACGATTCAGTTTTTTACTTGGTTCGTAGTCCAACGACTACTACTCCAAGGCCCACAATTCTTGATCGCTTTTGTGTGGGGCAATCAACTAAATTTCTCCTTCCGAGAATCTCTCGGAGGCGGAGAAAGCCTTGTATAGATGAAGTAGAGAATAATAAGAGTTATTATTCTCTACGAATAAAATATACACAAAGTAAAATATACTAACAACTCTGTAATCACAATTTCGGTATAAGTTGTTGGTAGTCAATGAAGCACAGACGGGTGTCACTTGATCATAGAGAAGAACCACGGAATTGAAGCTTTGGACGAGAGGATTGATACTGACCCTCGGAGCCCGAGGCTTCTTTTATAGACCACATTCAATCGACTAAAAAGATGTTCCATCGACTGATCTCCGCTCCCTTCCTTGTTTGCTCCGATCTGATCTAGTCGATCCCGCAAATCATGTTTGTTCGGTCGATTGAACCTTTTTTTCGTCCACGGAACCCCAAGGGTTTCCTTTCTTGCGTGATTGGATCTAATCGGCTTCACTTTCCATCTTCGTTTGATTGACTGATCCTACTGATCAGTCGACAAAACCCCAAGGTTTCCTTCTTCGCTAGATTCTAATCTCCCAATGCTTATCCAACTTGATCGGTCAATTGAACCTCCCTATTCAATCAACGAAACCCTGGACCAGTCGACTGAACCTCCCTGTTCAGTCGATGGAACCCTGGACCAGTTAACTAAATCTCCCTATTCAGTCAACTGAACCCCTCAGTCGATGAAAAATCTTACTTTTCTGCAAAATAAAATTAACACAGTAATACAATAATAATGATCCTGCATAACAAGGTTAGATAACAAACAATAAGTATGAATGAGTATAACAGTTAGGACTATCTAATCTCGACTTAAAAACCTCCATCGATTTCTTTAGTAGAATCATCCCTTAAGTTTTGTCCCAACTGAGACACGATTGTTGGTGTAGGGAGCATCAGAATCAAATCTATGTTTTGATGTTGTCAAAGGTTCAAAGTTAAGTCTTATTGTTATATGATGAACTAATCCAGTGTGCAGGATCTCAACTCTGAAA
>JBBUKS010000117.1:8571251-8596827 GCA_038050645.1 Hedychium gardnerianum
TTATTATTATTATTATTATGATCATTATTTTTCATTTTGACTCTCATTGCCACCTTGACTACAGAAAAGACAGGTTTGCAGACTCCAAGGTATCCCACCGCCCGAAGCAGGGAACCAATTAACCAAACACCACCATCAGCATTCAACACTCAACAGTTGCATTTAGTTCTCCATGTCTCAGGCTCTGAAGTTTTCCCTCAGGATGGTTTAGGAGAATGGACTGGAGGAGGAACATGATCGTGATCAGCTGCTCCCCACTGCTTCTGATGCTTCTTCTCCAGTTGGTGGCATGCAGCTCTTGTGCTGACCAGTTTAGAAGGTATCAGAGTCTGAGAGATGGTGGCTTTGGTTCTATACACCGCGATGCAAGCTTTAAGTTTGTGGAAGGGCAGAAGGTAGAAGATAAGACACTGGATTCAGAGAAAAGGGTGGTGTTCACAGGGCCTAATCCTCTACACAATAAGTAGGGTATTGTATGCGGCTATACCCTGTGTTCGCTTTCCCTTCCTTTTTAAATTTGCTATTCGTGGTTTTCTTATGTTGGACCATTAATGGAAGCAGCTGATGATGATTCTTGTCGAATTGTCAAAACAAAATGCCTTTCAATGTTGTAGGATTTTGATTCTTCGATACATGAAAGTGTATTCTTCTTTGTCTTCAGCTCTAAATTTGTACTTTGCTATGAGATGTGCTTTTTTCTTCTTCTACTTCTTCTTCTTCTTAGCATATTTCTATCAATTGGCTTCTACTGTTGTGTAGGTTGCTCGAGACTGATTAACTCTACAACTAACTTTTCTCCTTTTTTAAAATTGATTTTGAAATACATATAGTTAGTCTTGTCGTGCTTTATTCGGTGATGGCTCGGGCCTCGAAGTGGATTGGACAGAGCTGGTTCGATTTTGGTGACGTTGAAAAAATAGGACGAAGGGAGTGAACAGAATGAAAAAACAGGGAACCGAAGTTTTTTTTTTCCTCCATTGCTTGCTTGCTTGAATAGAAACATCAATATTTTCACTTGACTCTGATTCAATAATTTCTTTTTTCCTCCATTTTGATTCAAATTCTCATAATATGCTTGTGCTTTGATGATGCTTATATTCACTTGACTCTGTGAAGAGATTCTGGTGATCCATTCCAGATGTTAAAAGTGAAGGAAGCAAGTGAGAGTTGTGATAGCTAGGTGTGAAGTACGGCCTATTTAAGGGGAGCAGTAAATGAGCTAAGAGAAAGAAAGGTGAACAAACCACATAGAACAAAGCCAAGGGAAGTCAGCCTGTTGTCCTAAATACAATCTAACAAGTCCCTTCCTGTCCTGTAAAAAAACAAAGCCTGATTTCCGGGCATGGTCACCGGTTGCACATTAATTGCAATTTTTTTTATAACTCAGTTTTTCAGTCTAACTGTCCGATTGATTCGAAAGGCAACCGACCGACTTTATCTCACAAATTTTTTTTATTGATCTTTAAGGATAAATTCTCTACGCCAACAGTTGGACTTCTGCCATCTTCATCGTCTTTGTAACACCGTTTCAATGCCAAAAATGATACTTTGCTGAGGAGGCAAACTTGTGATCTTTTTTCACACAGAGATACTTCGGCTCACAATCGTTTAGTCTAAATTTTTCTACCAAATTCAATGCTTACTCATGTCCCAACACAAGATCAAACTGTGATACTCAAGTTCACTCCATAATATTTTTACCACTGCACCAAGCTCAGGAGGCCCATTAATTGCTATGTTGTTATCATACCTTTGAATTAAGGTTTTAAATAAAGGTAACGAATGATTTGATTAGCATGATATGAACGATCAAATGGACGTGGTTTATAATCGTATGTTCAAAGTCGGATGGTGTAGCTCTCTGGGCATGGTGCGATGGTAAAATGACAGTTTTTTTCTATGCAATAAGAGTTCGAATTTTAGGTTGGACATTTTTTTAATGCTCACGGATTTCAAACTGTTGATGAAGTTGGGGACCTCTCTGTAGCTAATCTGCATTTCTCATATTTATCTGATGGTTGATTCATGAGGTTGTGCTGGATTATTAAAAAAAAAAATAGATGTGTATTTTTGATAGTAAAAAGTAAAACGTTTGTCTCTGGTATTTTCGTCAGTTCATTTCACGATCAACACGAAGAAGATAAATCACGGAGTTAATCTAACTAGTTCGAACAATGACCAATGCATGGGAGAAGACAGAAATCTGACTACTAGTCAGAATTTGATTCTCAAATTTTATAATAATAACACTTCATATATTAGCTATAACAATGTAAGAGTGCACTAGTCCTTGTTCGGACTGGCTAGACTAGCCCCCGTGATTTACCTTCTCCGTGTTGGTCCTGGGACGAACTGACGGGGGCGCTGGGGACGAACGTTTCGCCTTTTGCCACAGTAACAATGTAAGAGTGATGATTAATCTATATTGACGGGTCGTCAAAGCTAAACTTATCGATGTCCAGTTCAACCTAGTGATACAATCACTTGGTGGTCACACATTGTTCTATGCACCAGTTACTGGGCCTGGAGCAACAGTCTAGGCCTAATAAGTACTGAACGCCTAATAGAAAAAAGAAGAAGTTGAAAGACCAATTTGGTGGTTTCAAGAAATTTTACTATTCTTTCTTTAACATTTGTAGCACACTATTTCTTTCCTTGACAGTTGATTGCTTGATGACTCTACCTCCATAATATTTCTATATATATATTTCCTTTCAAAGAAGTCTGTTGTCATCTCCATTAACAGGCACATCCACACACAAAAAACAAACACTTTTGCTGCTGCCATTCCATCAACAGGCACATCCCATTCGACAGCACTCGATGGAGAATGCTCTTCATACCACACAGACATCCCCATTGTGAAGCCATTAATTCATTCACCTGCCAACTTTCTGAGACGAGGAGACAGATCGCTCCACACTCATCTCTACTTTTTCTTCTCTTTGAAAACAATTTCAAGTGTTGTAATCCCTCTCCACTTGGTACCCAACGGTTTCATGCATCAGTCATGCCTGACATCAACACCATAAACAATATATTTCTACTACAGTATTAGGTTGAATTAGGTTTCAGGTAGAATGGGACAAGAGCTAAAACCCTGAACCAGTCGTCAAATGGTGGCATCACCACTGTCATCAGTAAATGCAGGTGCATTGAGAGATATATGATTAAAGCTAAAGCAATAAAATTTACAGAAGATGAACAACAAAAGCCTGAGTTTGCATCAGCATAGGAATTGGAGCAGGTGGAGAAGCAATAAAAGAGAACAAAGTTGCTCCTTTTTGTTGTGTTCTGCAAAATTCACCTCTTTTAAAAGAGATACGCACAGTTATTCTCATGAGGATGTGTTCATTGGACAGGAGTGACTTACCACTAAACGGAATGAACTTATAGAAACTCTGTTTGCAGTAAGGAGGGGGAAAAAAATAATCTATAGTTAACATCTCTTCACAACTTCTTCGAGTTGTCTCATATCGACCTATAAATTTTATGAATTGATAATCTTTAATCAACCCAGGAAAAACACTTGTGAGCCATAGAATCATCCTTGATATTGTGTAATGGAGGCACACAACAACATATATTAGAATGGCCGTAAATGAGTCAAGTCGAGCAAATTTTACGATGTTCAAATTTATTTGAAAAGATAATCGAGTCAAATCAAGCTAAGTCTAAAATAAACCTAAATGATTATTCAAGTTTGATTTGATTTATTTTTTATGAGTTTGAGCTTAGTTCGTTTAGATATTATTAAGTTTGAAATAACTTTTATATTTTTAGGTTGTTTGATTAGTTATTAAATTTGATAATATAAATTTATTTTATTTATTTTTATATTTATTTAGCATGTCAATAAGAGTTTTATTAATGAATATGATAACAAACGTTATTTATAAATATTATTCATGTTTATTAATAAGTTGAATATATATATATTTAAGTTTATTTATTTAGTTTAATAAATTATTCAAATTTCTTCAATTAATTAATTTGTATTCAATGAATATAAATAAATTTTTATTAAGTCGTATGTTTTTTTTTTTGAATTGCTTATTCTGTGAGGTAAACATATAAAAGACATTTATTAGGTAGTTATATCGATAATAAAAACTATAAACAAATTTTATTTATTACTAATTTAAATTTATTATATAAGTTGTTTTAGCTCAAAAAGTTATAATAATATTCGAAAAAGATTAAATTTATTACTTTGATAGTCTTCACATTGTCCCATATCATAATAGGCTTTATATTATGGTTTTTATGAAATTTAATTTTTATTTAAATTTAATAAAATTTTCATATATGATAATTAATTTAGTCAGACTACCTTGAGGCCTCAAAATAATAATAGAATACGATCGTGGGGGGCGCTCAACACAATTATGCAGTGGCACATGGGTGGTGAGCACTGAGCCATCGATCTCTCAAAAATAAAAAATAAAATAAAATAAATTGAAGAAAACAAAATCTTGTGTTTCTAAGCTGTTCCTGGGATGACTTCATTTAGAAGCTAATGCTGATCTCAAAATGCATATTGTTTTCATGTTCCCATGAACTCCCAAACTCTGATTCCCAACTGGAGATTGTTCTAAGGAAAAAAGTAATATTGAGTTCATGTGGACTCCAAAACTTCTCTTGATGTTTGGATTTCTGATAAGAAATGAACAACAGGTTGGCCTTGACAAAAAATTTGTTCATTTTTTATCAGAAGCAAGATCTGGACTCTTAAGTTAATCTTTTTCTGATATTCCATATGAATATATTATTCAAGGATGTAATCTCACTGAATGAAATGCATGCTTTCAGAAAAAAAATATATTTTAAAGAAGATTCTGAAAGAACTGAGAAGAAGAAAAAGAAGAGAATTATGAAGCTTTTTGGAAGAACTTTAGAGAGGGAATTCCCTCACCCTGATTTTAGTTCACCCAAACAATGAAACAGTTGCAGTAAAACTGATCATTTAAAACATTTGCACCTCAATTGGACAAAGTTAATGATAATTTATTTTTGCAATTTTCAATGATCTATATGAGACAAACAGAAAGGAACTGGAAACATTAGATATGGCGCTATTTAACTGCCTAGTGAGTTGAGTAATTACCAAGAACAGATTCCATTCGTTAAAGAGCTGCAAAAAGCAAAAGGGACAAACGCATTCCTTCCTCTACTCCCTGTCTCATTCCTTTTCAGCATCTTCCCACTTGATGAAACGATCGGTCTCCGCGCATTTGCATTCCACTTCTATCGCTGCTTCTGCTCCTTCAGTGCCTGGGCCGCCTCCCATTTGAACCTCTCCTCCTCTGTTTTCTCTTCTTTACTATTATAAAAATTCAAGCTTTGCTCGTTCTTCTGCTACTTTACTTTCCACGCTTCTCAAACTCGTTTCGCAATCCTTTTTGGCTCTAGTCTTCCGATCTTTTTTTAACATTGGCCATCCTAAGCATTCGATCGTTGCAGATTCATCTTTTTTTCATATAATTGCTTCTTTACATCGTAGAATTTGGCACTCCGTTTCCAAAATTTGATCTTTTTTTTTAGTTTGGATCTTTTCCCTCTCATTGCTCGGTTTTCCAGGTCTCCATGGGAGCCTGCCATGGAAAGCAAATACAAAGCCCTGAGTTCCAGGAAGAAGAGAGCCTCCAGATCCCTAACGCTAGGCAGCCTACACCAGTTCCGAGAACACCACAGCAGGGCAAGTTCCCTTTCTGCAGCCCAAGCCCTCTTCCAGGATCTTACAAGAACTCGCCGGCTAACTCCAGCGTGACCTCGACGCCTCTGCGGTTCCTCAAGCGCCCGTTCCCTCCGCCGTCGCCCGCGAAGCACATCAGGGCTCTTCTCGCTCGTCGGTATGGCTCGGTGAAGCCGAACGAGGCGTCGATTCCGGAGGGCAGCGTGGTCGAAGTGGGATTGGATAAGAACTTTGGATTCTCGAAGCAGTTCTTGTCAAAATTTGAACTTGGGGAGGAGGTCGGGCGTGGGCATTTTGGTTACACATGCTCCGGGAAGGTGAAAAAGGGAGATATGAAAGGGCAGGAGGTTGCCGTCAAGGTTATTCCTAAAGCAAAGGTTGGTATTCTGTGATGTTCGATCAGTGCTTGTGATTAATGCATCTTTCCATTTTCCATGAACGTGTCTTTCTTCAATTGGTTTCCATGGTGAAATCTTTGGAGCATAAATTCTTTATGAAACTGAGTCGATTCATTGTTTATTTTGTGATTTCTATGGTCAACACATATGAAATGCTATCTTTTGTGTGTGTGTGTGTGTGCCTGTGTGATGCATTTTAGTTTCTCACTAACAGGAAGGTGAAAATTCCTTTGAACTTCTTTGCCATTTCTTATGCTTCCTGCCATCTGTTCTCCCTTACTTCTCTCACTGTTACTGCTATTTAATTTAGTTTTGGGCAAGTTTGACTTTATCATGTCTGAATTTTGATGCTTCTAAAATCTAAACGACATTGAGCTGTGATTAAAACAGATGAATCTACCTTTGTAATATGAATGACAGCTAAACCTTTTATATTTTGAGAAAGATCTCTGTATTACAAAGTTGATTGTATTAGTAGAAAGTGCAAGTATCCTCAAATTAGTCTTATATGGAAATAATATGCAGATGACAACTGCTATTTCTGTTGAAGATGCACGAAGAGAAGTGAGAATATTAAGTTCTTTGGCAGGACACAAAAATCTAGTACGCTTCTATGATGCATATGAGGATGAAGATAATGTTTATATCGTAATGGAGTAAGTGTATATTTCTTTTACACACCTCAAAATCATATATATAGAAATGTTTTCATCTGGTTATGGCACTTATGGGAAAGACTATTACATGAAAATACAACTATTGTCATAAGTTTAGATTTTTTTATATGTTCCTAAAATTCTATGCTACAGTGAACAAGCCAGCTAGTTAATGTTATCTCACTAGTTGCTATTGATTCTTTTAAGATCTTCAACTCAAAATTTAAAGTTCTATACCTAATAAGTGAAGAAAGTTATGCCTTTTGATGAAGAAAACAATATCTTGCATTTAATACCCATTAGAAAAGTGGCCTATTATGTGGATAAACTCTTTCGTCTTCAAAGTAGACCTTTTATTTTACCATCTTGAAAGAACATCATGATTTGCGCTCATCCGTTGCATATTATTGTTGAGCAAATTTATGTGGATGACTTCGACATTGTAAGTTTTTGGAGAAACCTCTCAAATGCAGTCCCCCAAGGCTCCAACACATTCACTATTAGGAATCTTGTTGAAGAGATAGAGTTCTATTGTTACCAGTTTCAAATAGTTGAATTAGCTAGAGATTCTGAAATGAATATAGAACTTGGTAACCATTTTACATTGCAAGGACATCAATTGGCAAACATACGCATGCATTTCAAAGTCGATTTCATAAAGACTCATTATGAGCTCAACTCACGAAGATGGTAAAACATAGTTGAATTTATTCAGCTGACATGGATACTGTATTCCCTTTTATCTTGTTACCTATAATGCATATAACAAACAACTTGTTTACTATGCATCATTTAATCAGTTAATTGGCTAAACAATTAGATGGAAAAAAAATGAACTTGAAATTCATAAACATTTCTCATAACTTAATTACAAGTATTTATATTGTTTGACTTATAAAAACCATAGTTGGCACTAGAAGCATGCATTTATTTAGTTCATATGGATCTCATTATCAAACTAGTTGATTTTTTAATAGCCTAATAAAGTCGGCCTTCTTCCTTATAGGTTATGCAATGGTGGCGAGTTATTGGAAAGGATTCTATTAAGGTAATGATGTATCCAAAATTGCTTATTCCAATTCCCTTCCTAAGGTTTCTGTCTTTTGAACAACCTCTTCTTAAAACTTGAACCAAACATCTGAATATAAATGATTTTTTTTCTTCTTGTATTTAGGGGTGGAAAGTATTCAGAGGAAGATGCAAAAGCTGTAATAGTTCAGATATTGAGTGTTGTGTCTTTTTGTCACCTTCAAGGTGTCGTTCATCGAGATCTCAAGCCAGAGGTAGTTGTTTCTTCTAACTGTAGCATGGAAATCCTTCATATATGTATTTCAGATTTATCATTTGGTCTATTTGCCATCATTTAAATTTCAAATTTAAGATTTGAGCTCTTCGCAAGCTTAAGTTTAAAAAAAAATTTTGACGGCTCATGCTTGTGCTTTGTTGGTTCAGAATTTTCTTTTCACCTCAGGAGATGAAAAATCTACCTTAAAAGCCATAGACTTTGGTTTGTCCGACTTTGTAAAGCCAGGTTGGTTGCATAACAATTTTCAACCTTAAAAAGTTCAGATGTTACTTTCAGGTTTAATTTGTAAAATAAGATGACATCTTCACTGAGTCTACAGATGAAAGATTGAATGATATTGTCGGAAGTGCATATTATGTTGCACCTGAAGTTCTTCACAGATCTTATGGAACTGAGGCAGACATGTGGAGTATCGGCGTAATTGCCTATATTTTGCTCTGTGGTAGCCGCCCTTTCTGGGCACGCACAGAATCAGGCATATTTCGAGCTGTTCTGAAAGCAGAACCAAGCTTTGATGATCCTCCATGGCCGTCTCTATCTTCTCAAGCTAAAGACTTTGTCAAGAAATTGTTGAATAAGGATTACCGTAAGAGAATGACTGCTGCACAAGCTCTCTGTATGTTCCTTATTATCTTGATTATTTTAGAAGCTGAGCATGAGTTGGTCAATTACTATAATCAACCAATCTCAGGTCATCCTTGGTTGCTGAATCCTGAAGAAGCAAAGATTCCCCTAGATATTATGATCTATAAGCTTATAAAAGCTTACATATGTTCTTCTTCTCTAAGGAAATCAGCATTGAGGGTACGCTCGTTATTCCTAGCTGAGCCTGTGAAAACTATTGTTCTGCACTTGTTCTTACTATTATAACATATCCTGTAATTCTCTCTATGTTTTGATAATATGAAAGAGTTTCTTTTTTCTCTTTTTTGGATGTTTAAACACCTTAATGCTTGATAATATGACAGGAAATTGGTGTTAGGAGTTAATAACTGTAGTTTGATAACCATAGCAGATAGCCAGTGCAAGTTACCTGATGATAGAAATTGCCAAGTTTATCGAGTTATATGACTAAATCATGCTTCACTCAGGTCCAACTTATAACCTCTTTTTGACATCGATATGAAATAGCATCCATGTATCAAAATGTATTGGTATGTTTACTTAAACATATACCTTAAAGTTAAGATTAGCATCATTGAAACTGTAAATTAAACAATAATATTATTGTTTATCTGAAGTAATACTTATTTGCATTCTTTGAGATACATGAAAATTCTTTCCAATTCCTATCTGTTAGTTAATCTTCTGTATTGCACAAGGCTGGTAATCTAAAGAAAATGTGCATAGAGAAACACTTATGTCTCTTTTGATTATGCATATTAACAGGCTCTTGCCAAAACCTTGAAGGTAAATCAGCTATATTACCTTCGAGAACAGTTTGCTTTGTTGGGTCCAAACAAGAGTGGCTATATATCTCTCCAAAACTTAAAGACGGTTAGTTGTTCATTTTTGTCCAAGTTCAAACATCTTTTTTGTTTCTAGATATTCCAATTAGTCTTCTTGCAGGCTTTGTTAAATGATTCAACTGAGGCAATGAAAGATTCAAAGGTTCTTGATTTTGTGAACATGGTACTCCTCAGAACTCTATGATTAACTTAACATAGTTATGACTGATACAGTTGCAAACATAATCTTGTTCGTCAATCGGCTCTTTTGGAATTAGGTGAGCTCTCTTCAATACAGAAAGCTAGACTTTGAAGAGTTTGCTGCAGCAGCCATAAGTGTGCATCAGATGGAGGCACTGGATACCTGGGAGCAGCATGCTCGTCAAGGTTATGAGTTCTTTGAGAAGGATGGAAACAGGCCCATCATGATTGATGAACTTGCGTCGGTGAGACTGAATACCAGCAAAATATAATCCTCGTACCGAATCTACTTTAGTCACATTTAGCCTACACTGAGGTTTTATTTGAGTGACAGTCTTGGTTCCTTTGCAAATCTGTATTCTACCTAATGGTTATGCACTTTTACAGGAACTTGGCCTTAGTCCATCAGTTCCAATTCATGTTGTTCTCCAGGATTGGATAAGGCACTCTGATGGAAAATTGAGTCTCTTGGGATTTGTTAAACTTCTTCACGGTGTTTCTTCGCGCAGACAATGCTGAAAGCTTAGCAAAACCCTTTTTTTCCCATCAAGCTATAGGAAGAACCTTCAAGTAGTGAGTGGTTCATGCCTGAACCTTGATGATTGAGTAGGCCAGACAACTAAGATCTCAGCATGCATCTCGACACATATGTAACCTTCCTCTTGTACTCAATGTTACTATTCAACCATGACGGCGATCAGTGACGTTGGTCAGGAAGATGTATAGATGAGTATAGTAAATGTAGAAGGTTGAAAGGAATTGAGGTCTGCAAATGGGGTTCACTTGTCACTCTGTTTTTCTCGCTCTCTTTACTCACTTACCAGCTGCAATGAGAAATATTGTGAAGCAAGATTGCATGGTCCGAAGAGGACATGACCGGGGTTCATCGGATATTGCGCGAACACAAGTTGAACTTACACTAGACACGAAAGTTACAAAAACCAAAAAAAAAAAAAAAAAAGGAGCTTACAGACATGGCTCTACTTTTTCTTTTTCATGTTTCACGTTTTGCCTCGTCCAATGTTGCAGCTCTGAAGTGCAGCAATCTTTTGAGAGAGCAACAAAAACTGCTACGAGTCTGAGAAGATAGCAAAGTTTGGATTTCAATTTCCACCAATTAAAAAGGAGAAGCTAAAGCTAGATACGTCATTCACATTCAATTTCTTCTGTTCCCAACTACAAGAATTAGCTGTGGAATGCCAACAGCCAAAATAAAAAAGATTACAATAGGCTTTAGGCATTTCAGTTACAAAGAGTTTGCAATCAATTTGATGAGGGACTTCAGGTACTTCTTCTACTCCAAAGCATCAGTTGGCCAAAGCTCTCTCCACTTGGATATTTCATCCTTGCTTTCCAATTTCCTGATTCCTCCATAAAATCCATCTGTTTCATTGCCTTCTTCCCTGTGATTCTTTCGATCAATGGTCGCTTGTCGCCACCTTGAACCCGGCGTGTACTGGTTGAATTCGAGGACGATAGTATCTGAAAAACCAAACACCAAAGGAGAAAGATCAGCCAAGACAAGTATAATAACATACATCAACACTCAAGGAACTACAATATACTAACTTACTGCTCAGATGACAATGGCAAAAATGCTCATTTGCACCACAAGATTCCGAGTGACCAATAACTGCATACCACCAACCTGCAACACAAAATGAGGCATTGGCTATACCTTGTTAGCATCAAACTTTTTTCACAACGTGAACAATGCTATAAAATGATTCACCATATGGAAACTCCTTGTTCTTTCTCCACTGAATTTCAATATGATCGCCCGGACGCAACTTGCTCAAGCAGTCGGAGATATGAAGCTCATGAGCAGAAGTACTCGCGGGAGGTGCCCTCAGTCTCTTCCACTCCACTTCCTCCTCTGTCACTACTGTTCTTCGGCCGTGGGGAGGGTACCTACACAAAGCATGGATGACAATTCAGTTACAATTCTTCATATAATGCACAAAAACAAAACTTCAATGATTTTTCTGCATTAGATAAATGTCTGCTTACCTTGCAAGAAAAGTGTCTGTCCGGCAATCATATCTAACTTGAGCATCATAGCATGATAACATGAAGCCCAAATGACCATGCTGCAGAAGCATTAGAATTGTCAGTTTAAACTAAAATCTCAAGAACTTTGTTGTGATGATGATGATTACCTCGCGGTTGTAAACCTGAGCAGGGAACCAGAACTGTCCATCTTGCAAGGATCGATACCAAGCCATGATAGAGTCAGCGGGCAGAGAATTTCTGAGCTTGTTGTCATTGCCAATCCTGCTCGTGAGCCAGGAAATCGGCCAGATGCAGGACAACAACCCAATCCAATGCTCGCAGTCGAAGCCGCCACCGGAAGAGTCTCTTAAGGATGCCAGGTGGTGCTTCCACTCTCCGGTCGCCGCGGGGCCGATCACGCTCCCCCATTTCTCCCTCATGCACTTTTCCCAGAAGTGGTCGCTCCTGCACCGTTCCGTCAACGAGCTGCAAACGGTGGCCATGGCGGACAGCCCGGCCGGCGGCAGCTTCTCCAGCACGCACTCCAGGGCCAACTCCGGCAAATCCAGGAGTGACGTCTCCACCGGCTCCTCCACGTTCTCCACCCACTGGCCGGAGCATTTGTTCCTGGGAATCATCGGCGGCGGCGGCGGCGGCAAAGCTCCGATTTTTCGTACGCCAATCGGCTTGCACTTCTCCAAGAAAGGCAGCAACCAAGACAGAAGCTCTCGCCACGGCGGCAGAGGGAAAGATTTGGAGAGGAAGAGGACGAAGGGGGAAAATGACATCAGGAACGAGAGCATCAGATTTCCAAATCCGTGCCTGATTGGATTCTCCACAACGATATTAAACAAAGATAACCAAGATCTCAACTGCTCCAAAATCGAGTCTTATGACGACGATGTAGACCCACTCGAGTTTCAATGCATCATCTCACAAATCAAAAAATCCAAAGCTGAGACTTCTTTCCTTGCACACTTGAAGCTGCAACGGAATAAAAATCGAGTCTTTGGCAACAGAAAAAAAAAAAAGGAAAACTTGAGAAGAGAGCAAGTGATTGCAGAGGTACGCCAAGAAGGTTTGGAGGAAATGAGGATTAGAGAAGAAGATATAGGGCCACACCAGAAAATGGAAGGAAGGACGGAGAGATAAGCTACAAATGGCTTAGAGAAGGAACAAGTTTCATTTTTTTTTTCTTTAATAAATAAAAAAAAATGAGATCTCGGAGTTCGAAAGGTTGGAAAAGAGAGTAAAAAGTAGCCAGTCATGATCGAACACATGTCCATCCTCTTCACCCTCCATCATCCTTTCCCAGCACTGCCGCCACCAGTAGCTTTGGTGGCAGGTATAGTAAAAAAACATAGTTGGTAGATGACAAAGGTGGGAAACCTGATTCATCATTCACTCTCAGCCCAAGTTTTTTCAATACATTGTTTGTAGTCGATAATAAAGATGCTTGTTTTGATTGGGCATTCGATGCTTACAAGATTCCTCCTGTCTCCATCTTCCACCCATCACAACATCACCATTTATTGAAGGCATATAATGCAGACGGATGACATCTTGCCTTCTTACTTGTCGAGTCTTTCTGCGTTCCCTGCTCGAGAAAGCAAGTTTCGGGATTGCTGATTCCTTGCGTTGGATGATCATCCGGAAGAGTTTTTAAATATGAAAGTAATGAATTATGAATACTAAATTTGCTTCATCCTAAATGACTGGCAACTAGTCAACACTATATTATAATCTTTTGTGCAGTGGATTGGGTAGAATCAGACCAAACCAAACAAGGTAGGAGGAAACTAGCCGAGCAAAAAAGAATTGATCTTCCTGGAAGGTTCATATTTTCCCCCAATAGCTATCAAATTTGACCAGAACTTGTAATCTGATGAAACTACTTCATACTGTTGTTGGTCTCCTATTGCAGCAACAATCCTACAAGGAATCCATAATGACTTACTATTCTAAATGGATTGCTGAAGTCAGTAAGCACTGAAAGCATGGAGCTCCATGTCGAGATGTTGAAACAAAGTGGTGGTCTTCATGCTCTGCATGCTTTTAAAGTGGATACAAAAGGCTGAAGCTTTGGAGATGAAAATGGATAAGCCCTCCTTCCCGGCTACCTCCACGAACGAGGATCCAACACGATCGGCTGGTTGACTGACCGATGCTGCTATAGCATTTCAGCTTCGACCTTTTGCCTAGAAAGGTTGTGCCAGAGGCAAGGAGAAGTTGTCTTAGTCATGGGAGATGTGTGTGGCCCCATTGAAAGATTTTGAAGAATAAGGGTAGCTAGCTTAGAAAATCAAATATATATATATATATAAAAAAAAAATATATTTGAACATTAATATATGAAATATTATTATTATAAAATATAAAAATTAAATCTTGATTAATAGTCAAATTTTTGTTTTTTTTCATGTATTAATTATTGTTTGAATTAGTTATATTAATTTTTATAATTTATCTCATTCGTATTGATCTTGAAATAAATTGATAAGTCTCCTCGGGATGAGCTGATGGTTAGTGTATGAGATGTTGTCATCATGAGATCTGGGGGTCAAATTTTGATTAGTAATCAGGTTCCTGTCCTCTCTTATATATTAGTCATTGTTCGGGCTAGCTAAATTTATCCTCGTGATTTATCTCCTCCATGTTAATCTGAGACGGACTGACGGAAATGTTGGGAACGAGCGCTTCACTTTTTGTCACTACTGAAATGAATATATATATTTTTTATCAGTAAGCAGGAATGATGGTTAAAATGATGAACATATTGCATGATGATGCAAAAAAGTGATAGAATCTCATCCACTGGCCTGGGCAACAATGCCCTATTGCTAAGCTACTTCATATGCCAAGCCAATCGGCCAATGGGGGTACTTTACATATGTTGGTTTTAGAATAGGCTGACTAGTGTTCAGGAAATGGACAAAGATTGGTGCGTCACTGCTTCCTTTCGTGTTGGTGCCCTGTACAATCTAATCTCGACACGACAACTCACCGACGGCAAGTTTATTTTAATACTCGTCGTGGGTATAATTTAGTGATTTGATCAATTTCTTCCTTTCTGTCTTTTTTTTTTCTACGTTTCAAAAGATTAAAATAGTTTGATAATTGAAAAAGTCAATTAGATATCAATTTCTAAGACGCATTATAAAATTATTTTTTTCAAATAAAAAAATAACTCTGAAACATTAATTGTTGAATTTAAGATTAATTAATTCAAAAAAATTAAATACTTAAATTATATATATATAAAATCAAAATGGCACACATATCCTTAGTGAAGATATATGCCTTCTATTTTTATTATTATTGAAAGGACATTCAAATAAAAATATATGAGAAAAGTTGCCCATTTTATTTTTTTAATCCCACAATACCTTTGTTTGCAAATTATTGCATCAACTTTGATAAAAAAAAAATATTATAACTAGAGCACTTTGTCTAAAATTGCTCCATGCCGGAGCAACTTTGTCAACTGGCTAATTTTGATTAAAAACAAAAAAACAAAAATCTATGTTATAACAATTTTAACAATAGTATTTAATCAAGTTTAATTAAATCGAACTAATATTAACCAAATAAAAATAATTTTAACTAATATTTAAGCGATATTAAAAATGTTAAAATAAATTTGACTAAATTACTTAATAATTTTAAAATTTTGAGTGTGTTTTGATCAAAGCTAAAATAATACTAGGAAAAGCATATTTTAAAATAAAATAAAATAAAGACCGTGTCTTTTAATAATAACAAAAATAGAAGAAGCCCTCTTAAATAATTATACTTGTAACTTATGGTCTAAATTCAAAAACATTGTAAGAACCAAAAGAAGTGTAAATATGATGAACTTCATCCTTTTTCTTTTTTTTTGTGTTTTTTTAAATGCTGATCCTAGTTGCCTAAAATGAGAACAAAGGAAGAGAAAAATAGAATGTTTACCAAGAACATACCGATCCTACCTAGAGTATGCTGCCTATAAATCGGTATTCAATCTTCGGTTGTCGTCTTCCCAGTAAGAACATCACTTAAGGAACAAACTGAAAAACCACATCATAGAAATAGCAGTCGCCAACACTCCTCTGAATCATCCTCAGATGTCAAGATGCTCCAAATTTATCAACCTTGCAGCGTTCTGTATTAATTCCTTCCTATAATCAACCTGAAAAATAATGGTAACAAGTTGGGGTCTCAAGGAACAAAATGATGGGTCTACTAATTTTTTTATAATTAAACCAACAAAAGAAAGCAACATCCTTTTTCACTTACTCGAGTACCCATGAGTGAGGAGAGCACCACATTAGCTTCGGCAGCATCTTCCACTGTCAGCTGCTTCAGTAGCCTTGTCTCTGGATCGAGTGTAGTTTCCCAGAGTTGTGCCGGCATCATCTCTCCCAATCCTTTTTTCGAAAAAGCAGAGTTAGGATCAAGCAAAGGGGGATATATAAGGTATTCCACACGCTAGCAACATCAGCAGATGAATGCAACCAACAAGGACAATGAAAGACAGTGGCACTATCTTAGTAGTAAGTGTCCTGCTAATAAAGAAAGGGAAGGGTCGGGCCAGGCAATTTAGTATACTACTCAGAACGAGCATGACACTCATGGCCCAGAAAAAATGCAGATGCTGGCCAGAAGAATTTGTGAATTTACGCTTGATGGTAGTTGTATGGAAATAAGCATGATGAAATTCAATTTAGAGAGAAATGATTTGCAAGTTTAAGTACATTTAGACACTTATAATTGTTATGCTTTTGTGCTCAACATTTACCTTTGAATCTTTGGATATTATAGGAAGCATTGGCGGGGAAGGAATTCCTTAGGAGTTTAAGCTCTGCATCATTGTAGCAATAGTGCGCATGTTTTCCCCGTTCGACCTGGTGTTTGTTTGTAAGGTAATGTAGGACTAAAAAAAATTCATGGTCATTCATAAAGAAGATAGTACCTTGTAGAGTGGAGGGACGCCCACATAGATGTAACCTTCATCAAAGAGTGCTTTCTGCATACCAATTTCCACTACTTGTAAAACTAAGAACATCCAAAACTAAAAATTCATAAAAAAAAAAAGGAATATAGTTCCCTAATAATAGCTGTCTACCCAAGCACCTGGTATCTATAGAAAAATGTTAGCAGGAGCGTTCGTATATGAGCACCATCCACATCAGCATCAGTCAGAATGATAATCTTATGATATCTAAGACCATCTTTCTTAAAATCCTCTCCCTGTATGATGAAATATTCATATCATGGAGAGCATACATAAAGCTGAAAAATATGCAAGGTACCCAAGTTTGTAAATGCAACCTTTACTCCAAGCCCAAGCCCAAGAATAAGATTTTGAACTTCTTCATTCTTGTATATAGCTGCTTCATCCTTTCTCTCAATATTCAGGATTTTACCTCGCAAGGGCAAAATAGCCTACAATAATAGTTCAAAGAAATTCAATTCTCACTGTATTATAATCTACATATATAGGTGATAAATTGGAAAGATGACCAGATGACTAATTCTAAAGCATCAAGCTAGCAATTCAAAAAAAAAATTTACCATGTGTAATGTGGAAGACTGAGAGGTTATTCCCTCACTAACTAGACATTAGTCCTATATATTAATACCAAGGTAGTCAAGTCCCTCTGTTAATGACAAAGCGTTTGGTGCTCCAATCCACTAATTGTTGCAAAGTAGAAATAGACAATTATTGCAATAGCAGAAACTAGATGATCATTAATTAGTGACAGAAAGGTAATGGGCAGAAAAATGTTCATTAACCTCAAATAACTCAAATACTAACTAACAAATTTTCATGATATGGGTTGGTGAAAAGTCTTTGGTGCCGAAAGATGATTGAGAGAAAAATCATCCAAAAATGAGAAACAGTGGCAAAATATGGGACTTCAAAAAATGATCTGGATCATCCAATATTACTCCAATTACACAATCCAAAAGTGAAAATGATGTAGGAAGTATTCCTACATCAGTGGATAAGAACAAAGAGCAACGTTATCTTTTGAATTTTGTAAGCAAGCCTAGAAACAAACACAGCAGAGCAAACAGCAACACTGAATAATTCTACCATCTTTTGCTAATTTGAAAGCTGACGGATGAAATTGACATTTCACCTGGAACCTCCGGTCACGACCTTGCTTTGCGCTGCCACCAGCCGAATCGCCTTCAACTATGAAGATCTCTAAAAATTTTGGAAGAAAAAAAAAATCAACAAAAGGAGATTGCAAGTCAATGTATAAAATAAAACATACTGGAAAAACAGAACAAATGTAATGGCAGGAATTAAATCCAATCAAAAAATACAGAGCAATTGGAAAGAAAAAAATACTAAAAAATGTTGAATCTTGAGCAATTATTGTTGTTTTGTTTGTCTTAGTTTCACTACATCTATGCACTTATACTTCAAGAGAAAGATACATCTAGATATCCTTCTCTAACACAACATGTTGATATATGATGCCAATAGAAAAGACAACCATTATATGGGCATCTCATAGCAAGAATCATATTACTATGCTTATAAGTTATACCAGATGATCTAAAAAGTTTATCCAAGGTTTCATTTCTCATGCTTAAGCTTCCATTTTTTTTCTTTTTTGGGAAATTCACAGAAGCTAGCTTCTGATAAATCAAGTAAAATTCATAATTTTCTGCTTGATGGTTCTCATTATCAAGTAAAGGAGATAATAATAATAATAATGTCATACAAAATTTTAATAAAAGGCCTTGCATAATAGTTTGTGAGCTGAACAATGAAAACTGATATAAATTGTGTCTCATTAATTTTCATACACATGTTTAAGGCAAGGCTGGACTGGTAAATTATTCAATTTTTTTAGGCCTTAGGCTTCTCTTAAATTGCATTTGAAACTAGGATTAACATTTGGCATTAATCATTGTGATAGCAACATTTCTGGACATGAGGCACAAAATGTCATGCAAGTATAAACTACACTAACAGTGAGTTTAGTGCTCAGATAAGCCAAGAAGATTCTCAGGTTTCTAGTGGACTGGACTATCCTCAACACCAATACTTTCACTAATACTAAGATTCTTATTATAGCAAGTTTCTAGTGGACCGTCCTCAACACTGATACTTTCACTAACACAAATTAGTCATACCATCAATTATTTTAATTATCAAACCTTAACATTATAAATAACAACTCATGAACAACAATAAAACATTTACATGTAAAAAAATATCATTAAATGTGACAAAATATTAAGTTACCAGATTCTTCAGGATTAGTAGCTGAACAATCAGCTAATTTTCCAGGAAGGGAAGAAGATTTCAACACACTTTTTGCCCTGACCAATTCTCTAGCTCGTTTTGCTGCCATTGCTGCCTAAATTATGTAATTTTAAGATTATGTTAATGATTTACACAAAAGCATATGCACCCAATATCAGAAATGATAGCATGAATCCAACATATGACCTTTTTAATCTAATATGCATAAAGGAAATAGCTTCTTAACCTTCAAAGCGTTCAGAGCTTTAGACAAAATTGAGTCGAGAACATCTGGATGCAACTCTAGGTACTCAGTAAGATTCTCTTGAACACACTGTTCAACAACTCTTCGTACATCAGGATTCCCAAGCCTTGTCTGCCTCGTAAGAATGCAAGATATCATGTTCATAAGAATAAGCATAAGCTAATCACAAATTTTCCTCTTGCAAATCAAGTAATAAAAGAAATTCATGAAGATTTTTTAACAGCTTGTCAGAACATATTGAGTCACATAATACATTTACCTTTGTTTGTCCTTCAAATTCTGGATTTGGAACCTTTACAGAGATAATGCATGTTAATCCTTCCCTTACGTGTTCTCCACTTAAGTTAATAATATCCTTATCCTGCCAAAATCCTCTTCAATGAGTCAATACAAAGAAAAATTAACAAAAGATTCGCATGTAAATTAAATCATATAAAATACAAGTGAAAGAAATGATTAGCCTCTCAACTAATAGGCACTAATAAGTGGATTTTCTAGACAAAATCTACCATTAGATTGTCTTTTCTAAGTGGAAACAAATAAAAAGAATATATAATATATATAACACAGATTGGCTTCCTGGAGAGATATGGCATCAAATAATTCAGCAGGCAGGTTCAGAATTACAGTGTCAAAATACCCCCAAAAAATCTATGTTTGTGACAGACTCACATATAGCAGCAAAGTCACTAAATTCAAAAAATAAAAAGGAACTGCAGAAAGTGAGATCATTCATGACTGAGTACAGCTAGAGATTATGAGCTCCTCAGGAAACAAGAAAATAGGAAATAAACTTCCACCGTTATTTGGAACTTAATTAACTATTGTATCGGTCAAAAAATACTGTGACTTGTATGAACGCTGAAGGTTTGAATCTGTAGAATGAATCAAAGGAAATTCTTGATCCGACAAATAAATAATGATTTTTGTTTGTCATGAAGAACAAAGGACCCTCATAACAGTATTCATACATTTATAAATAATTGGTATTACAGAGACCTTGAAAACAGCCTTTTTCAATTTCCTGAAATGTGCTAGGTATGTCATTTTTTCATAAGAAACAGGAATGTTGGCAACATATAATAATCATTGGTTATTTAATACCTTAGTAAGCTTAGACTTCTTTCCCAGGTTGTTGATAGTTCTTGTTAACGAAGCTTTCAACCCATCTATATGGGTTCCGCCATCAATTGTGCGGATGCTGTTAGCATAACCAAGAATTGTATCGCTATACGAATCAGCACACCTGTTTGAGGCAATTAAAATTCAACTGACATGCTTCTTTATGCTTAGAATAAGAACCTTATATCATATTCTACTAATGAAACAAAGAGCCAATGATATAATTGGAAAGGGTTAAGAGCAGCCATAATCAAGATAATGAAGCACAAACAGATGTTTGACATGTCCGTGGCATATGAAAGGAGTTAGATGACACAGATTGACAACTTGTTTATAAATACAACAAAAAAGTACATTACCACTGAAGTGCTACATCAACTGTAATTCCACCAGTTTCTTCTTTAAAAGCAACAGTGTCGTGAATAGGTTTCTGGATAATCATAAATTAATCAGCATCAGTAATAATGGACTATGAGGAATCAGTACATAAGATGGATATTACAGTGAGAAATAACATACTTTTAACTATATAAAAAATCAACATGGATGAATCAACAAAATTATTATATGTTTATCATCTTTGCCATAACAAGGATCTAGAAGGCAATATCCAAATCTTACAAAAGACAACAAAAACTGTTGGCAACTTTGTTAAGTTCAAAAACAATATCTACAAAAGTAAGAGAAGTTATAATTCCACTTGCAAAGTTTGGATAGTAAATATAGTTTGGCAAGGGACAGCATTGTATTAAGATGATAATCATCATCTCCAGAGTAACTGTATTGAGACAGTCTTTACAGACCTCTACATAGGCCTGCAAAATTTCCAAATTTGCCACACACATGACACAGCACCACAAACAGTCTTCCTGCCAACTGTCAGCTTCCTTCCCAATTAATCATAAAACTCACAGTTCTCTGTCCTAGATTTCTTTGGAGTATTTTATTCACTTGCAAGGAATGGAGCTTTATTTATTTGAAGGAATTGAAAATATTCAGATATTAGAAATTTAGTGTAACACCAAAGAATAGCAGATTCAGATAAACCCAATGTATCTCTCTTCTCTACTAAGCAAAAGGGAATTCTAAAATAAGACAACCAATGCTATTAACTCACTACCAGTGCATCAGACATTAATCCGAACTTTTTACCTCAAAATGTAATGTGTACAAACCTTGTCAGTGTTTAGCCATTTAACATATTCTACCAGGCCACCTGCATAGGAATACTCATTGAATTGTTCATTTGAGTCGCTCTCCTTTTTCAATGTAATTCGAAGCTGCAAGGAAATACAAAATGAAAAATGGCATGTGAACTTTACATTATGTATAAATACATAAGATTCAGTGCACAGATCTAATTGTGTTTTGATATACAACATTCATTTAGAATGGCACTTTCATGGTGTAATATATTGTCCACACAAAATGGGCCTATCTGAGTATGACACAGCACATTGAAGTCATTTAATCAAATATGCATATGGCTTTCTTGTATCTGCAAAGCATAGAGTAGCGGGAATAAGCAACTAAGGATTAAAATGCATCTACATCTTATTAGTACAATGATGACAAATTTAGATTACGCATAGACTTCATCATGATTTGTCTTATAGATATATATGCTCTGTATTGCAAGTGAACTTAGAAAGAGGTTAACAAGGATTCAAATGCATCTACATCTTATTAGTACAATGATACCATCAGAGCATCACCTAAAACTAATTTAGATTCTTGGCATATATACTTCATCATGATTTGTCTTAGAGATATATGTGGATCTCTGCACTGCAAGTGAACTTAGATGCCTTTAGGTGAGTAAGCAAATGACTCGCAAGGAAAACCCTAAGCCAAGATCAACACACAACATCATTTGATAAAGAAGAACCTGAGATATCTACGTACTAAAGCTTTACACAGGACTTGATTCAAATTGGAAATTACAATGTCATTTCACATGGGAATCCAACATGGACACTTTCATACAAAACCAGATACAAAGATAACTGTTTTCACATAGAACCCTGTTGTGGTGGACTAGTATCAAAAGAGTGAATAAGTGTCAGCCAGATTGGAAATTAAAAAGAACTGCCAGTGCACAAAAGCAAATCCAAACTATTATTTGGATATATTAGTTACTATATTTGTATATATTAATTACCATATTATCGTTATATATTAGTTAATATATATCTGTCAATTAGGCTAATTGTCAATTAGCCTAATTATAGTTTCTTAAAATAGATCCCTAGCTTATATATAAATATGTTTTACTCTTCAATAAAGTGTATGTATTCTTTTTATCTCAAATAACATGGTATTAGAGCCTGTAGAGATTCGAAATTAAATTAGGGTTTTATCTCCTCTGCTTTGAAATTGGGATTTCATCTTCGCCGCTCCTCCCTCCTCACGTTCGTGCACTCTCGACGCCTCCTCACGCAGATTCCGCCACCAACGCTTCCTCCATCTCCATCTCGTGACGCTTGCGTTCTATTGTCGCACCAGCTTCGTGCGACAGATCCAGCAGACTTCGCACTCGCGCATTCTCAGCCGCAAGTTTGTCCCGCCGCCTTCCTCTAGCAGCGCGCACGTGACATTGCGCGTCTTTACGGTTCCTCGCCAGTGGTCTCTCCTCCAACTCCACCGTCGGCCGGTCTCCACCACAACCTTATCCTCCCTCTCCATCGACACAAGAAAGGGCAGCTCCTCCTTCGCTGAGAGGGACTGAGCACGCCCTTCTCTCTTCTCCGTACAGCACCACTATCGGAGCTCCTTTCCTCTTCGGGTTAGAAGAAGAGATCCGGCTGCCCTTCCAAGCACCAGCAGCCCTCTTCCACCTCCAGAGTTCATCCTCATCCCAACTTCGGCTTCAGTTCTTCCACTTGCCTCGTTGCTGTTTGGTACATCCGCTTCCTCTTTGACACCGGCACTGTGCCTCATGCCGCTGCCTCCCACGCTAGTGCATCATCCTGTGCACCGAGCAGCTACCGTTGTTGCTCTCTTCTCTAAGCAGCCACAATTGTGGCGTTTTGGTCTTCCTTCGGCAGAAAATAGAGAAGTCTTCCTTCCTTTGTCTTTTATTTGACTTCCTTTGGGATAAAGTCTTATAGTTGAAAATAAGCCTTCTATTGTGACGGATGTGATGCCTGTGATGTCTAAGATCATAGACTATAAGCTAAATAGTTCAAACTATTTGGATTGGAGTAAAACTGTTCGTCGAAGTATTGACAAAGATGGTGACTGATGACCCTCCTCAAGATGATTCGAAGCAGACATGGCTTAGAGAGGATGCTCGCTTGTTCCTTTAGATTCGGAATTGTATTGATAGTGAGGTAATTGGTTTGATTGATTACTGTGAATTTGTTAAAGAACTAATGGATTACTTGAAATTTCTGTACTCTGAAAAAAGGAATCTCTCCCGCATGTATGAGGTTTACAAAGCATTTTACCATGTGAAAAAACAAGATCAGCCTCTGATCAATTATTTTATGGTATTCAAGAAGACATATGAATAACTTAATATGCTGCTGCCCTTTAGCCTTGATGTGAAGGTTTAACAACGCCAACGAGAGCAGATGGCTATCATGAGCTTCCTCGCTGGCCTATCTCCTGAATTTGGTCACAAGTTCTCTTTGGTTCTGAGGTCTCCTTTTTGATGTATTTAGTCGTGTTCTCCGTACAGAAAGTACTGCACCTATTCCGCTCAGTGGTGCTTTGGTGAGTCATAATACTAATTATATTCCTAGAAATCAACTAGTCGCAGTGAAAACAAAGGAGGTGGCTCACAGGACTTTGAAACTCGAACGCCAAATTCGGGTGGTATTATGTGCAACTACTATCGTAAGTCAGGTCATATGAAGTTTGAATGTAGAAAGCTTAGTATAAAAATCAGCAAAAACACTTGACCCATATTGCATCTACTAATGATGCCTCTAATAAATCGGTCCTTATCTCAGATGAATTTGCCAAGTTCTCAAAATATCAGGAATCACTCAAGCCTTCATCTCCCTCTGTCACTGCTATTGCTGATTCAGGTAAACAAAACACATGTCTTATTTTCTCATCCTCCAAATGGATCATTGATTCTGGTGTCACGGATCATATGACAGATAATTCTAGTCTCTTTTCCAAAGCTAGCACTGTTACTATACTTTAGCCGATGAATCTTCATCTTATCAATCCTACCCCTTTGCTTTCTATGTCTTTTATCGTACATTTACCTAATTTATCCTTTAATCTGCTCTCTGTCAGTCAACAAACTCGCAATCTTAACTGTTGCATCTCATTTTTTCCTAATCATTGTTTATTTCAGGATCTTTTGACGAACAAGATTATTGGTGAAGGACATGAGTCTGGAGGCCTCTACATTCTTGACACGCCGCTCCCAAATTTTTTGCTTGCTCGAGTGTCACGTCTCCTTTTGAGACTCATTGTAGGTTGGGACATCCATATCTCCCTTTGCTCAAAAAAACTTTGTCCAAAATATGGTAAGATGTCTTCATTAAATTGTGAGTCGTGTCACTTTGCAAAACATCACCATCTTAGTTCAAGTCCTAGAGTAAATAAACGTGCTACTATTCCTTTTAAATTAGTTATATTTGGGGTCCTTGTCCTATTTTGTCTAAATCTGATTTTAGGTATTTTGCTACTTTTGTGGATGATTATTCTCGTGTAACTTGGTTATATTTAATGAAAAATCATTCTGAATTATTTTCTGTGTTTTGTGCTTTTTGTGCTGAGATTAAAATTCAATTCAATGCATCCATTCATACCTTGCGAAGTGATAATGCCAAGGAATATACGTCTGGTTTATTCCAATCTTATATGACTCAGAATGACATGCTTCATGAAATCACTTGTGTTGATACTCCATCCTAAAATGGTGTGGTTGAACCTAAAACTAGACATCTTCTTGAAACTGCACGGGCCATTTTATTTCAAATGAATGTTCCCAAACATTTTTGGGCCGATGCAGTTTCTACAGTATATTTTCTCATTAACCGCATGTCATCCACAGTTCTTCATAGTGAAATCCCTTACAAAATCCTTTTTCCCAATAAGTCGTTTCCTATTAACCTTAGGATATTTGGTAGTACTTGTTTTGTTCGGGATGTTCGTCCGCATGTTACTAAATTAGATCCCAAGTCTTTGACGTGTATCTTCCTTGGTTATTCTCGTCTTCAAAAAGGTTATAGGTGTTATTGTCCCAGTATTAACAAATATCTTGTCTCAATTGATGTTACCTTC
>JBBUKS010000117.1:8616781-8628591 GCA_038050645.1 Hedychium gardnerianum
TTGACCTAAGTTAGCTCAAAATTTGGGATATCTTTCAAGCATATGATTTTGGATGGAAATTTGTGATGTGTGTTTCAGTCTAAGAAATGCCTTATTTATTTATTTTTTTGGTAATCAGATATTAATTTTTACGATTCGATTAATTTTGGAGATGATTAATTCAATCTTATAAAAAAATTTCATGATTTTTGACGAACGATTCAATATCATAAATTTTTTAAATTTCCCTAATATGCATGGATAAAATTTGAACCTTAATCCTAAATGCTAAAGAGTTCGTCCCATTTTTTATAATCTTACTTATAGTCTCAGGCACTAAAAAATGTCTTATGAACTTTGTACATTGTGCGAACAATAGATTATTGTGCGGACAATAGATTGGTCTATGGCATATTATATTACAATATATATAACATTGTGGCAAAAGGCGAAACGCTCGCCCCCAGCGCCCCCCGCTAGTCCGTCCTAGGACTAACACGGAGGAGGTAAATCACGGGGACTAGTCTAGCCAACCCGAACAGTGACTAGTGCATAAGGGAGGCAGGAACCTTGCTACAATATATATAACATTGTGACAGAAGGAGAGAAATTTAGCAAATAAAGTTAAAGCAATCTTATATGGTATTAAAAAGATCTTAGAGAAATTTAGCAAATAAAGCTAAAGCAATATGATATGGTATTAAAAAGATCTTTAATCTTAGTTATGAAATATTATGGGAGATTTTTTTCAAAATAATAATATAATAATTAAAATTTTCAATAAATAATTAAGTAAATTAAAATTTCAATTTCAATTATGATATATTATAAGAGATTTGTTTTAATAAAAAATGAGTCTAAAAATATTGATTATTTGAATGAGTTTTCGTTAATATTTTTTAATTCGAATTGATTTAAAAAATTAGATATTTAAATTTTAAAAAAAACACACTTCTAATCTCCCTTCCGGTATATTTACATTTCTTTTATCCTAAAATCTTAATACACTCAAATAACAAATGAGCCTTCAACTCTTTCTTGATAAAATTGATCAAAAAAAGAATTCCCATATCACATAAAGAGACAAATGTAGAGAGAAAGTACTTTTCCTTGTAAAACTAAGCTAAGGGTTACTCTCATTGATGCCTCCAATCGGACTCGACGGTGGCACACGGGCTCTAGGAAGCATAGTGCACACCACTGGTTTCTCCTCACTTACAGACATCTTTGAGCTCGAGTTGTTCTTCATCGCCATCACAATTGCCATTTGTCTTCGAAAGGAGTTTCCTTTGAAATGGAGGAGGCCGCGGCTTGCTGTCGATTTGTAAAAGATATTGGACACGAGGAGAGCTAGAAAGATGGTGGTGACAGCAGCCTTGGAAGCCATTGCCAAGCGGAAGAATTGGCAGGGGAGTTTGTTTGAAATATAAGACTGCACTAATGGAGAAGAAGGCTTTAAATAGAGAAGCTGAAGATGACGAACTTAATGCATAGTGCCGTGTCAAAGTCAAAACTTGAAAATCCCCATATCTTTCCCAAATTCATGTCTTAATTTAAGGACGCCATTTTCATTGCAAGACGCTTCAATTAATTTGACAATGAAATGAAAGGTACCTTGAGCGATAAGATGTTGACTTTCAGGGATCCAATTGACAGGTCAAATGTGTCATAGAAACGTGGTGTTAGTCTACCGTGTGCAGGGAGCACTTAGCTCGACCATTTGTAGATGGATCAAATGCTTAGACAATTGTTCGAGGAGGAAAGTATAACATTTAAGTTAGAAATCAATGGAATTAGGAGAATGGATCGATCATATATAGGTTAAATGTAGATAATTTTAGGTTTGTGTCGTTGTGTGATTTCATCATGTCTTCTTTGTTTTTATTGAAGAATTATCTATGAACTACTAATTTGGATCCTATTTCCTAGTTATCTGTATTTGATTAATTGGCCTACTATTTTAAAAGAGGTAATATACATATGAATCATCTCTATTTTTTTTTCCTTAAAATAATATTTAGTTGTTTTTGAATATTTAGAAATAGGTCTTTTCCGAGGTCTTAGTAGACCGTTTTTTTTTTTCTACAAGTACATTTCAATTTGAGGTCTCTACCGTAAAAGGAACACAGCAGAGGAACGGGGCATGTTAGCCCTAATAATAATATTTCCTTCGGTCCCATCAATCCAGACCGTCCAAATTCAAAATGCACGGGCATATGTCGACCGTACATCATAGCTCCGCGTCGAAACAACCGGTTCGGATAAAGACCAACCTGAACCGGTTGCAGACGAAAAGAGGAGGAGGCAGCTGAAGACTTTCCTCTTTCTTTCTGTTGAACTCTTCTCGACGTTGGGGGAGGTTGGGGAGGAGAAGACTCGCGAGGAAGGATCTTGGATCGCGAGAGAGATAGCGAAGAAATGGATCAGATAATGAACAAGGTGGGATCCTATTGGATCGGCAAGAGAGCGGACAAGGAGATCTCCTCCGTCGGCGACGACATCAACGTAAGTGCTACTTCAATCTGTCCCTGATATCGATTGACACAATCGAAGGGTCTCTTTGTGTTTTGAATTGGTAGGTTTTGAAACTATTTCTTGCTGTTGGCTTCTTGGTGGATTTCTTTTGTTTATTGAACAATTTATTGCTGGACAGTTCTAATCAATAAAGCAGTTATTTTATATAATCTTCTTCATAAAATTGCCAACTTAAGGAATTGGTGTTATGATTGAAAATTGACGTATTGATTGGCGATGCTGAGTTTCAAGATAGATGATTTCCTGAAGAGAGATCTGAAATCACTGTGCGTGGTTTTTCAGTAACTTGAGGACTTTTATGTTAGAACCGATGGAATGAATCAATCTAAAAATTCAGTTCAAAAATAATATGTAATAAACTAAATAAGAGCAAGATTAAATATGAAAAAGAAAGGATGAAGTAGATATAACCTAGAGTAGAGAAGACTATCAAAAAATTCAGCCTCTGCTAACAACTAACAATGGGACAATCATCCCTAACAAGTTTAGCAACAGAGAAGGATTTAGAGAAAAAAGAGAAAGACGATTTTGTTATTATTGTTGTGTAAAATAGGTGAATAGCTTCTCTTAAAGAAAGGACCAATTTAAAGAAAAGATTTGACTTGGTAAAACTTCAATCGAGCACTTTGAATAGGAATATCTTGCTCAGTGTAAGATTTAATTATTAATTAAATATATAATAGAAAATAATAAAATAGTTTAATATAATGCTGATAGATAAAAATAAAAAATATTTTTTTAAAAAATAGAAAATTCTAATAATCCCACAAAATTCAAATAGTACTTTTAAACAAATAAAAAAATACATCAACTCTACTACTTAAACTTAATATACAGTATGGTTAGTAAGGTGCTTTAAAAACTTACTTAGTAGAATAGCTTTGGTTAGAAGGTGTAGAGTGATGTGGGTCTTGTACTATGCCACCTTTGAACCCAACTTCTTCCATTAATTGCCATGCATAAGTACAAATATCCTAATATGGGAGAGCCCCTGCCAAGGATGTTTGTAGAGGCAGATCTTACAAAAATGATCACTTTAAGTCACTTTTAGAGTTATAGATTCCTCTAAATAGAAGTAGAATGCATCACCATAAGAATAGGGTATGAATATATGTATACTTATTTGATCAATTAGTTGGCTTGTAATTACCTCATTGAACCTCCTTCAGGTGATCGCCTATTGCAAAGGTTGAAAGGCCACCGTTTAAAGGGCTATTGTGGATAAATCTGCATTCCCATCAATGAATTAAGATCATTGTCCAATTACATATACTTTAAATTTTAACACGTGCACACATGTGTAACATGGCAAGAAGAATAAAGAATATGCTTTTAAAAGGGATAATGCATGATATTTTATTCATGATTACACCAAACTTGTAAATCATGCAAAATTAAATATTCACATGAATGATATGTGCCCATGCATTTAATCATCATGAACAATGCTCTATGCCCTAGAGTCCGCCTTGTATTAGACCTTCATCCATCGACTGCACCAAGCACTCGGAGCTCGCTTCATGTCATTAGATCATCCATACATACAAGTCCACCTCGTTCTGTGTTGCCCTAAAGTACTCCTCGCGTCAAGCCTTCATCGAATCCACCAAGGTCTCCAACTCTGCTCCATGCCATCTAATTCTCCATGCTTATGAATATCCTCGTTTCGAGCCATAAAACCATTGGAAACATGATCTCCACGATCCCAATTGCAACCATTTAATGCTTGGTGTTGTAGAGTCCACCTTGTGTCGGATCTTCAGTCCATCAGATGAACTAAGCTTCCCGAGCTTGCTCCATACTTTCCTATCCTCGATGCCTATGAATTCATCTTGTATTGTACTGTTAATCCATTGAGCGCAAACAATAATTCAACTGCATCAAGTTAACTAGGTCTTTGAGCTCTACATGTACTATTCTAAGGTCTGCTCAGTTGATGCACATATCAATATACAGCTAAAACCAAACTTAGACCCTACTGCCAAAAACATCAACAAATTTGACCACACAGAAACATTATTTTCCTTGTATGATTGCTATATGCTCCGATATAGTATATATCTCACACTTGAGTTCATGTAGTGTCATATTGGTTCCATTCCATTTCCATTCCACCCTATAAGCCCGCATCTCTACTGACTTGCATTTTTTCAATAATCATAGCCACCCTCCACAAATCATTTTGTTCTAGCTACCCACGAACTGCAATTCCCAATCCCAGTAATTCCTTTATATCTCCATCAGTTTGTCATTTTTGTTCATAGCTGCTGCATATACTTTTTCCATCTCGTTTGTAAAGCAATATATCCTTCCATCATCTGTCTTTCGAGAATCTGATAGTTATACCATTTCCTACAGCAACTCTGATCCCTCGAACAAATAATTCCCTTACCAATAACAGATCCCTCCATGCATATGACTATCTCGTATTTGCTTTTGCTTTTCTCAATGAGCATTGGCAAGGTAATTCTGGTAACTAATCTTCTCCAGGCTATAGCCTCTACAGTCTCATTGGTGTTTAGAATCCTCCACCACCAGTAGCATAATAAGCTTTTCTTTTGTATTTCAATGTCCACAATCCTCAAATCTCTTATCTATTTTAGTCTGGTAACCACATCCCATTGGCCAAACAACTGTGATTATCCTCCAAAATTTCACCCATCCGTAAGAATGTTCTTCTCAACTTGTCAATTTCTTTAGTCACCCATTTTGGAAAAGAAATATAAAAGCTTAGTATAACTGCAGATGGCTTGAGCCATGGTTCAGCCTTCCCATTTACTAGCGATGCAGACTCATCAGTAGAATTTCCTTCTATCTCGTCCACCCTGGAGGAAAACCTATAATTTTTAAAATAATAAACAAATTTTCCCAATTCACCATATCAAAAGCTTTTTCATATTCACATTTTTATCATGACTACCATTCTATTATTCTTTATGCACCTGCTTATGATCATATTTGCATACAGAAACATTATTTGGTACTTGTCAAGCAAGTTGATTGCGTGAGATGATCTTTTGTATCACCTGCTTCTGCATGTTTGCTAGAACTTTGGATATTAACTTTACAATGCTATTTTCTAGAGGGATCGGCCTGAAATCTTTGACATATTTAGCCCCTTCTTTCTTTGGTATCGGAGTTATGAAGACAAAGTTGAGTCTTTCATATTCCAGGGTACCCTCATAAATCTTTAGAATATATCAAAAATGTCATTCTTCACATGTCCCTAAAATGAAATCATGAATTCTTTATTGAAGCCATCTGGTCTTGGGGGTTTCATTCTACCCATATTTTTAACAGCCATTTCTTTTTCAACAACCGAGAAGGAATTTTCACCAATATATTTAGTAGTTGATTCTCCTTGTACAAGTTCAGTCAATACATATAGTAGTTGTTTCTTCTAGTTATGATTACATCAATGATGCCATATCTTTTGTTTCTTTGAGCAGTCACTCTCTAGCAGCATTGAAGGGGGAGCAAAATGGTTGGTAAATAAGTTCAAAGGTGCAGTCACTAAACTTCTGTGATGCTCCGTTTCAAATTTTTTTTTCTCTGTGTGTTTGTCTGCAATTTTGTTGTTTCAGAGATTTTATTTACTACTGATTTGATTTTCTACATGTCTGTATTTTCCTTCTACTGCAGATGAAATTCTCTCTTTGTTTGTTTCTTTTAGAAATTTTTCATTTTGATCCATGAATTTTCTCTTTTAAAATCTTCTCTTATTCATTATATTTATGATGGTATCCTTAGTCCTTACCCTTTTGTCCATTGCTTATCCATTTCGTTTTTTCCTCTCCTTTTTAGTCAAATTCGCCTTTAGGTTCACCAGTTTGCATACTTCGTTTACTTATTGTTGCAGACTATTATTTAAATTATGCCTGAAGGTTATCATTTGCAGTGATTGGTGATATGATTTTCATAAGACGTCGATTTTATTCAATAAGGCGCTTATCTAAACTAGATCTAACACCAGAAGCTATGAGGCCTCGCACCATTCATGTTGTGGTCCAATCTTCTATATTGTTTCCTTACTGGTTCAGATGAAAGTTTTATTAAGATACCTACAAGAATTTGCTAAAAGGGTATTGAACAACAACAAAAATGTACAGATTTTTCTTCCATTTTTTGACTGACCTTCCTGCTTTAGCACAAGCTCGTTATGTTGCAAGTTGGCATTTGTCTGCAACTTTCTTTTCAAGGTATTGGTGTTTTCTTGTTGATCAAATGCATCATGAAGAACTTGATTTCTCTTTTTTTTTTCCCCAGGAAAGATGCAGAAACCACTAACTGATCTGCTGAAGGAATATGATTTGCCAATAGGCCTTTTTCCTCAAGGTGCCACTCACTACGAGTTCAATGAAGAGACAAGGAAGCTGACTGTGTTCATACCAGAGGTATGTGAGGTTGGCTACAGAGATTCTTCGGTCTTGCGCTTTTCTACCACTGTGACAGGGTATTTGGAGAAAGGAAAGCTTTCGGATATTGAAGGAATCAAAACAAAAGTCCTGATTTGGGCAAAGGTAACTTGCTTATCCACTGAAGGTTCCAAAATTCACTTCACAACTGGTGTTAAGAAAACCAGGAGCCGCAGTGCATATGAGGTTCTTAGAGGTGGTATCGTGGTGGATAAATTTTAGGTTGTGATATGGCTACATTGTCGCGTTCATAACCTACCATGCTCGAAAGAGATTCCGAGTATATTTAAGATATCTCTGTCTACATTGATTTGGCTCTATTTGTAATTACTGGCTTGCAACTTATCAAGTATCTTTATGGATTGTGGTCATGAGAAATTAGAACACATTACTGTGTTCTTGGAAAGTATGGCTTAATCATTCACGGGTTAATGTTCATTATCAAAGAAATTACAAATAGAAAGCTTATTTGCTAGGGATCAATTTAATATGCTTAATAGATAATGCAGTAGTGCTTATGATGCATGTGCATAAGAAACTTAACTAAAATTATGAAATTTGTGAATTGAAATTTCATGATTAAGGATTGAAGGTGCTATGCTGGCATGGGTGGGATTTTAACTAGGCTTGTATTTTTCTACGAGCCCGCAACTCCACGACATTTATATTTGATGAGATAACTGATAAAATTTGGCCAAGTTGAAATTTTAGGTTCCCTTTTGATAAATGATTAATTGGTAGGGAATTACATAGATTGCTCCCGTCGAACCATTTCTAAAAAAATATGATTTTTTTTTTTTCCTTCTCTTACCGATTTGATTTTTATAATATAAAATGTTAATTTCTTAATCATCATATTTATTACCATCATTATTTTACTAGTGAGCTTTTGTAGCATAATATTTTAATGAATTTATACGTAATATTTGTATATGTTTTATACTAACTCTCTTCCTTTATTTGAATTTGAGATATACCATGGTAGAGTTTATTCGCCGGGGTGGAATTAACTCTATAACTAAAAAAAGTATTAAAAAAAACAAATAATACATGCTAATACTGTCAAAATTAAATATAAGAATCTTTTATCATAAATATTTCATTAAAAAATTTAAAAGTATAAATAAAGGAATATTCTTCGAATGGCAAAAAAAAAAGAAAAATTACTCAATTTACAATATTTTGCAACATTTTAAATCGACGCAATAGGATATTTTTTTTATTACAATCAATTCAAAGATAATAGTTTTAAAGATATTTTATTTATTTCTAATACAGCCACATTGTCAAATTAATATTTTGCGAGTGTTTTTGGAAATGGGTTTATAGGAGCAATCACATGTAATTCCCTACCAATTAATCATTTATCGAAAGGCAACCTAAGATTACAACTTGTATCGTTAATCATATTAGCGTCATTACCTTCTCCCTTGGCCAAATTTTATTCATCTCATCTCATGATCACCAGTATAAATGTGGTGGATCGGAGTTACTGAAATCCATTCATTCTCAGAGTAAAGAGAGAGATCGATATCGAGTATGGCGATGATCAAAGTCGTCGTTGTTCTGATGTGCCTTGCAGGGCAGGCGTTTAGCCAATTGGACTACGGCCAGGCTCTCACCAAGTCGCTGCTCTTCTTTGAAGCCCAGCGGTCGGGGAAGTTGCCGGCCGACCAGAAGGTGACTTGGCGCGGGGATTCTGCCCTCGGAGACGGCAGTGAGGGCGGCGTAAGACTCAAATCCATATATAATTATATTATATTAATTGCTGGTTAAAATTTATTATTATTATTATTATCTTATCTATATATGTATTTGTGACAGGTTGATCTCGCCGGAGGGTATTACGACGCCGGCGACAACGTCAAGTTCGGCTTCCCGTACGCCTTCGCCGTAACCAGCCTGGCGTGGTCCGTCGTCGAATTTGCTGCCCAGCTCCAAGCCAAGAACGAGCTGCAGAACGCGCTGGCCGCCGTCAAATGGGGGACCGACTACCTCCTCAAGGCTCACGCCGGGCCCCAACTTCTCTACGTCGAGGTCGGCGACGGCAACTCCGATCACGCATGCTGGCAGCGGCCGGAAGACATGACTACGCCGCGCACGATTTTCAAAATAGACGAATCCAACCATGGTTCTGACGTCGCGGCCGAGACCGCCGCCGCATTAGCCGCCGCTTCAATTGCCTTCAAGACTGCCGACGCTGGCTACTCTGCCACTCTTCTCGACCATTCAAAGCAGGTCAAACTCTTTAATTTCGTGTAACATTTATATCTATATATATACATATTCCCTAATGATATTAATTAATATGTTTTACATTATTCGTGGCGCAGCTATTCGATTTTGCGACGAACAACCGCGGTCTTTACCAGAACAGCGTCCCAGAGGCCGGCAGCTTTTACAGCAGCAGCGGAGATGATGTATTTTAATTCAATTTAATACATGATTAATTAATTAATTAATTACTAAACGCAGTTATATATATATTAATTATTAATTAACAGGATGAAATAGTTTGGGCGGCCGCATGGCTGCATAGGGCCACCGGAGAGCAGGCCTACTTGGACACCATCGGTAATGGAAACACCGGCGGCGTGCGAACGATGTTCTCCTGGGACGACAAGTTCTTCGGCGCACAGCTCCTTGTCTCAAAGGCATACATGCACATATCACTACTCATCCGTATTTAATTTAATTTATAAGTTTAGTTTAGTTCATATATTTACTGATCAAGATCTTTGCACGTACGTGCAGCTGATCATGGAGGGAGTGGTTCCCAACGAGGGTTCATGGGCGACCTACAAGAACAACGCAGACGCCTTCATGTGCAACTTGGTGCAGAAGGGTAACGGCAACGTCAGGAAGAGCCCTGGCGGTCTCCTCTGGTTCAACGAATGGGCCAACAGCCAGTACGTCACCTCCTCCTCGCTCGGCCTCGTCTCCCACGCCGACCATATCACCGCCGCAAAGGCCGCTTGGCTCCAGTGTCCCGGCGGCACTGTCTCTCCGCAAGAACTCATCGACTTCGCCCGATCCCAGGTTAAAATTAATTCAGCCATACTATTGGAATATGATCGATTAACATTTAATTAGTGATCTAATTAATTCTATTAGATGGACTATCTTCTCGGTGCCAATCCGAGCCGGATGAGCTACATGGTGGGATTCGGTTCCAAATTCCCCCGACAGGTGCACCACAGGGGTGCCTCCATCGTGTCCATCAAGACCGACAGAGCCCCCGTCGATTGCAAGGGAGGGTTCGATTGGCTAAACAAGAACTCCGACGACCCCAACGTTCTTGATGGTGCCATCGTCGGCGGACCTGACGCAAACGACGCCTACTCTGACTCCAGAAACAACTTCAAGCAGGCAGAGCCTACCGTAGGTGGTAATGCACCGCTCGTCGGTGTCTTGGCCAGGATCGCCGCCTAAGTGGTGGCTGTACGTACATCGATCGAATTGATATTGCTGATTTAATTCCGCGAGTTAATAACTTGCATGCATGCTCATGGAAATTGTATGGGCGCGCATGAAATTACTTTTCAATGAATTATCTCATTTGCCTTTTAATTGTTTAGGGTTAATCTTTACTAAATCTATCATGCCCATTTTATGAGAGTTGCCTCTGAAAGAAAAGTAATATTGGATAGGAAAAGAGAAAAATAAAAATAATAAATTTCTTGATTGACTATTTGTCTTTGATTGATTGTTTGTCTTATGAGGTACATAATTTATAAAGATATTAAGATGTTTAGTCAATTGATTGTTTGTCTTATGAGGTACATAATTTATAAAGATATTAAGATGCTTAGTCAATTGACAGATTAATAAAGAAACTGTCAATTGACATATTAATAAAGAAAAAGTCTAATCTAATAATTAATGTGTTCTAATATTAATTTTATTTGATCCGGTCTTATTGAATAATTTTCTTTTATCCCCCCGCCCCCTCTCGACAAACTTAACGGGAGGTCCTTGATGTTGAGTTTGCTTGTTAGTCTGTTGAAACGTTGTCTGGATAATAACTTGGTGAAGATATCAGCAATTTGATCTTCTATAGAAATGTAAGAGACAAATAATTGTTGAGTTGTCACACGTTCTCGAACAAAATGAAAATTAATTTCCACATGTTTTGTACGTGCATGAAAGATTAGATTTGCTGTAAGATATGCTGCTCCAATATTATCACAATAAATTTTTGGTGCAACTTTTGACAAAAGATAAAGTTCAGAAAGAAGTGATTGAATCCAAATAATTTCAGACGTTGTATTGGCTATAGCTTTATATTCAGCCTCTGTGCTTGAATGAGATACTATAGGTTATTTTTTCGAATTTCATGAGATAAGATTTCGTCCAAGAAATATTGCATATCCACTAGTAGAGCGTCTGTCTTCGGTAGAGCTTGCCCAATCCGCATCACTATAGGCATGTAAATGTCGAAATGATTGACGATATAACAGAAGACCATGTAAAATTGTTCCTTTGAGATAACGAAGTATTCTTTTTACACCTTCCCAATTTTGTTTGGTAGGAGCATGCATGAATTGGCAAGCATGATTGACTGCAAATGTAGTATCAGGTCGCGTTATAGTGACATATTGTAAGACTCCAATAATGCTTCGTCCATTTTAGCCCTTTGAAGAAGCCCAGTAATAGTATCAGGTCGCGTGATGGTGACATATTATAAGACTCCAATAATGCTTCGTCCATTTTAGCCCTTTGAAGAAGCCCAGTAATAGTATCAGGTCGCGTGATAGTGACATATTGTGGGATCAAACATAGCAGGAGAGGAAGATAGTGCAGAAAATTGTTTAGAGCAATTGGTGTGGAGACCGGACATGCTCCATCCATTTTAGCCCTTTGAAGAAGCCCAGTAATATA
>JBBUKS010000117.1:8628691-8663349 GCA_038050645.1 Hedychium gardnerianum
TTGATATGAACAGGTTAAAGATGTTTGGAATGAAGAGTCATGACTGTCACGTGTTCATGCAACGACTTATTCCAATAGTTTTCCATGACCTACTTCCTAATAATGTTTGGCAAGCACTTATGAAATTAAATCTATTTTTCAGAGATTTGACAGCGAGGTGTATTATGACGGTCGATATGCTTAGGCTAGAAACAGACATTCCTCTCATACTATGTAAGTTGGAGTGCATATTCCCACCTAGATTTTTTTGTTTAATGAAATATCTATCAGTACATTTACCTTACGAGGTACGAATAGTTGGTCTTGTGCAGTACAAATGGATGTATCCATTCGAAAGGATTTTTCAGAAAATTAAAGAATAATGTTTATAACAAAACAAGAGTTGAGGGATTAATATCTAATGCTTATCTGATTGAAGAAACTTCTTTCTGCTCTTATTGTTTTGTTGATAATGTAAAAATCAGACATCGCAAGTGTCCTAGAAATTTTGATGATGCTTAGCCAATAGTCCCATCGATGCTTTCTATTTTCAAGTTTCCTAATAAGTTAATGAGTGTATCTATTTCTAGATGGTTAACTCAACAAGAATTTATGTTACAAGAACATACATACTCTTAAACTGTGATGAGGTCAAACCTTACATAAAATAAGTTGACTTCTTTAATCAGACATTAATCCAGTTTATTTTTGTTTGCTGTAAACTAATAATTGTCTTAAAATTTTCTCATTTCACAGCTTGTACGAACAACAATTACATATATAAAATCCATCATTGAGTGCAAGTCAGGTAGCTGAAAAGTTAGATACCGAATTTGCATTATGGTTTCAAATATATATAAGTTCAAAAAAGTATGAATGATCAATTTTTCATTCAATTAAGTTCGATCCTAATTTTTATCCTAATTATTTTGATAGGTAAAAGACCGTAAATTATCAAATGAGCAAGATGATAGGATAATGAATCTTGCATCAGGACCCCTCCATAAAATTATGGTGTACTCTGGTTACTATGTTAATGGCCATAGATTTCACGTGGCACAGCGAGATTCACGAAGATTAACTTATAATTCTAGTGTTTGTGTTAAAGGATATATCGACAATAGTAATACATCGTTTGATTACTATGGCAGGCTTGAGGAAATCATAGAGATTGAATATCCTGCATTACCTATAAAAAGGTGTGTGTTGTTCAAATATTCATGGTATGATCCTACCCCAGGAACAGGTACCAGAATACATGCAAATTATAATTTAGTTGAGGTTAATAGAAACAAAAGGTTCAACAAGTTTGAACCTTTCATTTTCGGGGTACAAGCGGGTCAAGTTTTCTATCTTGAATACCCTACGAAGAGAAGAAGATCTAGTGAATGGTTGTCTGTTAGTCGAATGAAGCCTCGCTCAACCATAGAAATGTCGAACACCACCAACTATCAAAACCATGATGCATTTCAGAATGACGAAGTGGAGAGACATTTAATTGATTCACAACTTCAATCAACATCTCAATTACTTGTAGATGTTAATGTCACTTATGAGGAGATAGATGATGGAGAGATGTCCAGCAGTGATGATCTTGTTGAACTAACATATTCTAGCGATAAAGACTTAGATACTGTTAATGTTGATTAGTCATATGTCAGTGATGATTAAATATTAGTAGTATTGTTCATAAAGTAAGTTATGTTTTCATCTTGTTTTGTGAAAATATTTATAATGTTAATAACCTTTATTATTATGTGTTATAATGTTATATTTGCAGATATGATTATGGTTGAGCAGATTGTAGCACTTCGTGGTCATATAGTGCTGAGGGTTGTAGGAGACACGTAAGTTTTTTTTGTTATTATTAATTCAAGTTCTATAAAAACTATTTTATAATATCTTTCTTATTTATTAAGATTTTTTCATGCAGGTTTACTCCGGATGGCCATAGGGTAGTGACGTACATCAACAATAAATTTAAAGAGCAAGTGAGCGCTTCTGGTACTACAAGAGGCATGTAGACCAAGATATAAATAATTTTTACTATAACGAATTTGTGATAAATAAATTGAATATATTTGGTATTAATAGTATAATATTTATCCTTTAGTATATTAATTTTTTAATTTATAATTGCTGAAAAAATATACTTGGGAGGAAGGCCAGGAGGCACAATTTACAGCCACCTGGAATCTATATTTGTGCAAAACTTTACAAAGACCTTCTATATTATATGAGAAAGAAGGGAACGAAGCCAGGTTATATATCTAACGAGATATGGAGTGCATGGATGGCCACCTAGGCTCAAGAAAAATGGCAAGCAAATTCTGAAAAAGCTCGAACCAATAGAAATACAGAGTCAGGTGGCCCAAATACCGGATCCGCTCGACATACGTCAGGATCAAGATCCATAGTAGAGCATACTATGGATTTGGTAAGTTTAATTTAAAGTTATATCCTAGTAAATTTTTAATTTATTACCAAACTTATAAAATTATTGGACCAACTTGTTTATGTATGCAGGAGCGTTCTTTAGACCGACAATCCACTTGTTTAGAAGTCTTTTTGAAGACGCAAAAAAAAAAAAGATGACACATTTCTCAATTCTCGATCCCGGGTCATACATGTAATATTATCAATTTTAATACATTTAATGGTTAACAATGATTAACTTTAGCAATTGTGATCAAATTGGATAATAATAATATTATTTTGTTCAACATAAGATGAAATCACAAATAGAGTGACTAAAGCATCTCAACCACTAGCACAGGGGGAGTCACAGTCTCTATCCACCGATGCACTAAATGAGATATATTATGATATTGTCGGTGGAAGGACAAAAAATTCTACCCTCTACGACCTTGGCTCCCAGGCCAAAGTGATATTTGATCGTTTGAGGACTCCTAGGGGTCGTGATAGTTCTTCTTCTTCTTCTACTGAGATGCAGTAATTAAGACGTGAAAATCAAGAACTGCGTACTCAACTGGCCACAATGGATGAGAGACTAACCGCTCAGGATCAGAGGATGACAACTCAGGAGCCGAGGATGACCGATCGGGAGGCGAGGATGGTCGCTCAATAGACGAATCATGATGCTGTCATACCCATTTTCAAGCAATCATTGCTAATTTCACCCCGATACAGTATGATTCTGAGTCCCAGGAGACTCAAGACCCACGAGACCCTGTTGATTAAGTTATTCTGAGGTTTATTCAATTTTGTTGTATTTTTTTTTATTTATCATACATAAATCATGCAAAATACTTTTATTCTATTTTGATATTATAATCTGTTCAGGTCTAAATATTTTATTATATTTTCTTAGGAGTCTTACTGATATGATTGTATTTGGATGTATTATTATTATCATCTGATATCCAAAATATGATTCAAGTAATTTTTTTTCTCTATTGTATTTAATTGTATTACATATTTTGGTTATAGATGATGTTCATTTTTATTCTATAATTTTGCAGGATTGTATGAATTTCTATGTCATTTTTATCAAATATGAATTTCTTTGTATTTAAAGATTGTTTAGTTTTTTTTTATATGATTGTGAAAGGATTGTGATCAAGAATTTTTAATGTTTGTAATGGATTTGAAGTTTAGTTTATATGTGTATTTGAATGAATTTGAAGTTTAATTTGTATATGTATGTGAATGAATTTTAAGTTAGTTTGTATGTGTATATGAATGAATTATTTTTGTATAGTCATTGTTTGTGATGGTTTGGATTGATATAAAAATTATAAACAGAAAAATTAAAAAATATATTAAAAAAAATTAATTTTTTTTGGTAATTATCGATGGAATCATTGATTCCGTCGGCACCATATTGACAGCATAGTATTTATTCCAATATAGTACCGATGGAATCATCAATTCCATCAGTAATTATCGATAAAATCATTAAATATTTTGTCAGAATTTATCGACATAATGAAAATTCCATCGATACAATTTATTTATGAAATATTTATTTCATTAATATTAATTACTATAAAAATAATATCTGTCAAAATTTACTGATAGAATTTGCATTCAGTTGAAAATCATCATCTATGACGGGTAAAACATTGATTGAACAAATTCTATCAATATTTCATCGGTAGAATGATATATCGACTAAATATCGATAAAATATTTTATTAATATTTCATTTTTTTTTTCCTTCCGCATCTAAAACCCCGCCTACCTCTTTAATCCTCTGCACTAAAGATTATCCCAACTTTAATTTCTAAATAGGTAATACTGTTGTCCCATCACAGATTTGCAATAGAGGAAGAGAAACTAGCTTCACATCATGAGCTAACTACTTATGGAAGAATATTCAGAGTTTTTAAGCAGCAATACCGATGCATGCACTCAAATTTCGACGAGGACAAAACACCTGGCTATGACATGTATGATTCAGCAAGGTAAATTGGATCCTATCGTGACCGATAGTGTCCCAATCCCATTTAGAGGTTGTTACATGTGTATTATTTATCATTTTTTTAAAAAAAAATCATATGAAATGATAAATGATATACACACGATGACATGAATGCGGTTGGGGATCGAATTTACCATTCATCGAGAGGAAGAATATAAACGGTGCTTATAAGAAAATTAGGATATTTAGATGAACATTGTACTTTTTTTTTACTGATATAATAAAAAAACTAAACATCAATATCATGCCATATTTATTATTTCTTATTATCTTTTATATTTTTCTAATAATACTAGAATAAATAACATTATTTCTTATTATCATGACGATAGGTAAGCAATGTAAAATCTCTAATAATAGATCAAACATTCAAAATTTGAAATTTAATTATGATATATTATGAAAGATTTTTTTTAATAAATAATAGATCCAATAACATTGACTGTCAGGATGGGTCTCCATGTGTATTATTTTAATTTATCTTGATAATTGATGAATTTTTTTTTGTAGGGTCAAACATTTTCAGAATTAGTCGAACCAAGACTTAAATACATAGTATCAATTAAAAATAAAATAAAATAAAGAATTAGGCATCAACATCTTTTTTTTTTGATAAAAATTTAATTATTTTTTTTGAGGATATTTTTTTAAATATGGTTATAAGTAATTTTTGATGATACTTATTAAAAATTATTAATCCTAAAAATAAAAAATCAAATTATTTGTGATAATTTTCACAAATGTCATCTTTATTTATAGATCAATTATTTTTTTCCTAAATGGAAACACCTCTAAAGTTAATATTTATATTTTATAACGATATTATAAAATGTATATTAAAATAGAGGATGCATGTTTATTAGTGATGTCATCAAAATATTAATACCATTAAAATATACAGAGCATTTATTCGTACCTTAAAGAGTTTTATTATAATAGTGTGAAATTGTATTTTTATATCTCTATTTCCCCAAGAAACATCTTTTTTAGCTTCTAAATTGAGAAATTAGAGGATAGTTACTGATAAGGGCGGTAAGAGAGATAATTGGAAGTGTACATGTGGATTAAAAAAATCAACAAGACAAGTCAAAAGTTAAGAAGGGTCAAACGCTCGTTGATCGGGAGAGGACAGTTAACTGGGAGACTTCAAACCTCGTCAATCGAAAAGCTCCGTCGACCGAAAAACCCGGTCAATTAAGAGATCATGCCAATCGAGAGTCTCCTCCAATCGGGAGATTCTATCAACGGGGTTTAGTGCTCTTAATGAGCCAAATCCCTTGACTCAACAATCTTATGACTCAATTGTTCAGTAAGAGTTGACAAGATAAAGAGTCTTATCGAGATTATCAAAGCCTATAGAAGACGGTATGTTGTTTATCATACCTCAAGAACAATCTCTTTATCGACATATAATACATGTCACATCAATAATTAATACATGAAATGGAGAGAAGTAGCAGAGATAGTGATATAAAAACATCTCCACATGTACTCAATAAAAGATGATCGTTTGGTATTACCACTTGAGCCTCTCATTTTTATCGTTCTTCTTCCTCTATTCACTCCACCCGATTGATTATTAATTTGGACGTAGAAATGATTGTGCTGAAAACCCCCTCGGCTGTTCTTCTAACTCTTAGATCCTATCTTTTTCCTCCATGAGATTAGCAGACCCCTCCTCTCACCGATGACTTATCTATCAACGTTTTCAGACAGAACCAATTACCAAGCATATGTATACACAGCTACATAATTTTATAAGATTTCTTGTGCAGATCTTCATAGTTTGTTTTTCATTTCCTTCAACATTTATGTTTTTCAAAAGCCCTAGTTTGAGCTAATCTTCAAACTGAATATATGAGAACTCTCCAAGGTGAAGAAAAACACACAGAGGGAATAAGTACAAAGTCTTGAAGAACATAGCACGACGACGGGAAATTTAAAATCATATCTTCTTTTTGCAGATTTCAGAGTAGCATTAATTAAGCTCGTCAATCCTGGAGACGATCATCATCGCTTCAGACCCAACAAACGGAGAAGAAGTGAGACATAGTCGAAGTGGTAAACAGAGCGCATGAAGGGAAGTTTCCAGTCATCCCATGGAGGGTATCTGAAAGAATACTCCAACAGGAAGCTCCTTCTCATCACTGTTTTCTTGTGACTGAACATGTCGAAAGAGAACTTGCCATGATACTGTCCAAACCCACTCGCTCCAACTCCTCCAAATGGTAAGGTGTCGACAGCAAACTGGCACAGCACACAGCAGCAAAAGCAGACAGTACTGTTAAGTGTACACGCGAAATCACGCAATGAGGTTTCAGAGATATTTATATCTGAAAGACAGAACAACCTGTAACATAGTGTCGTTGAAGGTAAGGCTCCCTGATGAAGTCTCAGAAACAATTCGACTTTTCAACTTTTCATCTTGAGTGAACGCGTATATGACCAAAGGTTTAGGCCTGGTTCTTATGAAATCAATGCTATCCTCGATCTTCTTTACCTACAAATTAAACATGAACAAGTTCGATAAGCCAAAACCCTGAAGCAATGTGTAACATTTAGCAGCAAGTTCCCCACAGTGATGACTGGAAGCAATGGGCCAAATATTTCTTCAGTCATAATCTCAGCATCTAATGGGGGATCCAACAAGATTGTTGGCTCGATAAACCTGCACAGATGAGTTGATTCTTTTATATGCCATTTATCCGAGAAGAATATTTTAGAGTAACTTACAGTTTGTCTGAGTCCATGGAACCACCATGGACAATTGTATCTGCGACCGACGGATCTTTGATAAGACTGGCTAATCTCTGAAAATGGTGCTTGTTGATGATTTTGGATAAGGTATCAAATGCTGGGTAGAATTTCTTAATTGTTGCTTTCAGCATATCAATCTGCAAGCGAAGTGAAAATTATTGTCACCAAAGCATACTGTTATGGATTGATTTAGCATAGGAGTTGAATATGAATCGTCATACCAAAATTGGTGCAAATTTCTCTTCGACAAGAATATAGTCAACAGCTATGCATGCTTGTCCAGAGCAAGCGGCCCATTTTCCTCCGATTATCCTTCGAACAGCAATCTATGCGAACCAAGAAAGAGGTCAAACTGGGAAAACAAAAAGCTTACTTGAAGAATTAATCTATGAAATTAATTATAAGATTATATTCAAAGCAACAAGACTTAAAACTTCAGTGACAATTTATATTGATGCAGTACCTTTCTATCTCTTGCGTTAGCAAGCGAGTCAAAGATGGCTGGGCATTTGCCCCCCAGTTCAAGACTAACCGGTGTTAAATGCTTGGCAGCAGCTGCCATTACGATGCGACCAACACGAGGACTCCCTGCATCATACAAACAGAGACGCGAAGAAAGCTTCAGTGTTCATTCTGGGAAAGAAAAGAAAAGAAAAGAAAAGAAAATTGTTGCTAGCTCCTTATGCAATCGATCCACTTTCCTGTGAAAAATATCTTGTCCCATTTCTGATCCAATAGTTTCTGGCCAGCATCTTGACCACCCTTGATCACCTTCACCAGTTTGTCGTCCAGATACCTGGACAAGCTGCCTGCTAAAAATTCTGCAGACTCAGGAGCTAATTCCGAAGGTTTAATGATGATGGCGTTTCCAGCTGATATTGCTCCAATCAAGGGTTCCAACGATAGACCTGTACCATAAATTCTCACACATGTCAATCCTTTATTTACACCTAATAATCAATACACTTCATTAGAACAAAGTAATTAAGAGCACCTATTGGGAAATTCCAAGAAGAGAAAATGAGAACAACGCCGAGCGGCTCCGGCACGATCTCTGCGCGCGTTGGAAACGTCACCAGAGGCACCGAAACCTGTCGATCGACATCAGATAGCCATGCACCCATCACATTAGAACCTCTCCTCCAATGCACAAGTGAACAGAGATCGGGACTGGAGGATTAACCTTGTTTGGAGTCATCCATTTCTGCAGATTGTCTATTGCGTAATTGACGGACTTGATCAGAATACCCACCTGAACGCAAGTAATTAACATCGCAAAAGAACAAAAAAGGTTTAAGTTAAACAAGAGTTATAAGTTACATGCCTCATCTCTGTAGGCTTCCGCCCGGTGCTTGCCGAGATCTTGCTCCAGGGCCTTAAATATGTCATCTTCTTTGTCGTAGAGGAGCCTGCGCAGCGCTTTGAGCTGCGACAGCCTCCAAGATAAGCTCCTCGTCTTCCCGGTCTCATACGCTTCTCTCACCTCCTTCAACTTCCCTTCCATTTGATCCCCGATCGATCTCCTCTCAACTTCCTCTCGAGTTCCCTTTCGATCAAGTGGACTGATTAATTGCTATGGCAACACCAGTTGGCATGCCCCTTGTAATTGTATAGTGTTAGACGATCGATGTGATTCCTGTTGTTGGGGTAGATGATCGCATTCAATTCCACCGAAACAATTAAAGGAACACAGTACGTACGTAATAAGTATAAGCATTATTGAGAGCCATGCAGCAAAGCAGCGGCCACCAACCCACCGGCTTCGGCATATATTAAATTAGGATGCATGCCTAAATGCTGCATTGATGGAGGTAGAAAGATGACCGAACAAAAGTTCAAACAAAACAAAGTAAAAAAAAAAAAGAAAAAAAGATGCATCAAGATCATCCGTAACACATTGTTAATTGGACATGCAAAGGAAATGTGGATGGATATGCAACCATGCACGCATCATTGGACAAGTCATGAAAGTGATGAAATTATGATCATACTACCAAGAAAAAAACTGGTATATAATAATGGATGCAGGTGTGTGTGTGTGTGTATATATATACAACGAATGCCATCTATCTATCTCATGGGCAATATTTTAATTACGTGGTTGGAATGAAGCTTTCACTTCAGGGTAGGCAGTCGAAGGAAACAAAAAGCAATACGTCGGTGTTAAATTTATTCTCTGATAAATGAATTTGGTGCGTGGAGATTGGTGGCAACGAATCATACGACTCACTCTGGAAAAGTATGGTGTTATCCGCACTTTTGTTTTGGTTAAAATGATACGCAACATATTTAGTGACAAAAGATTATATGTTAACTTAAACATTATCAATTTCATAATCATTTATAAAAGATAAATCATGGACGATTTTTGATTGTTGAACAATGACCATTGAATAAGAAAGAACAAAAACTTGACAAGTATTATATTGCTAGTAATTGACTTTCAGATTTTTTGATGATAACATTTGATATATACAATGATCATTTATCTATCGTAAGGACTAATTAAGCACAGGCATACTTGATTTAATTTTGTCGCAGTAGAATGGATGAGGGGACTTGGCGGTTTTCATGATCGTATAGAGAGCTTTAATTAGGCTGCAGATATTTAATATTTGGCAGACTTGTATAGTAAGTGCACTTAAACTTTCTGTATCCTGTTTTATATAGTTCGCATAGTTTATATGAACCCATAGTTATGTTGTTGGCTAACTTTCTGTTCTCAAATATCTTTTGTATATTTTCATGGCATTCATTCACAGGGATTAGATGCATAATAATATGATTGTTCAGCACCCCTTTCTTGCGAAACCAAGAATTATACCAAAATTGGAAGAAAGAGGTCGAGCCAACTAGGGTTTTTTTATCAATCAAAAGAGAGAGTTTAAAGTTTCTGATCTGTTTAATTAATTTACTCTAAAAATGTGAAAATATCCAAATTGACCTTCCTAAATCAAAGTAGAGGGAAAAAACAATGGACCGAGGTTAAGATAAAAGCTCCTCTGCACGACTGCACTTAATTTGGATGCAGACTGCGGTCCCAGTGACAAAAGTGAGACATGATAACATTTAACGGGTCAGAAGCAAAACCTTCACAACCAAGAATTTATTGCTCCGGTAACGATGGTTAAATCTTCAAATAATTAATTACCTATTTAATAGTTCAATCTGTAACGATAACCTTAAAAATATTGTCATTTAAATAAATCTCTATGAATATTTTCTGAGACAACGGATGAATTTTTTTCATAAAATCGAATTAATAATTTTTTAAATTAATCAATTCAAAAAACTAAATATCAAATTAATTAATTAATTAATTAACTTTTATTAAAACTCACTTTCTAAATGAAAATGCCAATATCCTTCCACTCTGTCACCTCATTTACTTCATAGAAAAGGATGGGATTTTAAGAATTCATTATGTTAGCTGGAGAGTGAATTCTTAAAACCGTCTAATTAATAGAGATTTGAATTAAAAAAATAGCTTCTTAGGGTATAAATAAAATTGCATATAATAAATTTAATATGATCTAATTCTTTTTGCTATAATTGTATCGACAAGAACTTCATACATGCACTGCCCTTCTTCAAAGCCATGTAATAATATTATTAAAGGAGTTTAACTTTGTTACTCTTGTCATAAACAATAATCTCACATAGTCAATATTGTATGAGAAATCTCATGGTCAAGATTTAACCATTAAGATGATATATCTTAGATAATACAATAAGCAAAATATTATTAAAATTATGATTTCAAATCTCATATCATATCGTGTTAGATGGAACAATTGAAATATTTCATTTTGATAAATCATCCAAATTCAAAACCATTTGACATTAAAGTCCAAAATCTCAGTGACATAGTAGAGTTTGAAGGAAGAAGATAAAGTAAAAGGAATCATTATCTATGCAATTGATATTGAATTTCAATAATTTATAAAAATAATATATTTCATCCATTTCATTTGACATGATAGAAGATTTAAAATCACATTCTATTCGACACAGACAATATCTTTTTCCTCTTCTTTATTTTCTTTATTTTTTAACTCCAATTTATTACCGACATTATATATTAAAACATCAACACCATACCAATATAGTCAAAGATCGAAATTTCGACACTATTTGAGATTTTGAACCTCGATTGAAACTATAAAGTATATGGTTTAAGATGTCCAAAGCAATACAGATTCAATAGTTACAATAAAGAAAATTCTAATTCTAATTTTAGTTGACTGTACGATATTAAGTAGCTATTGGTTTGACCAAATTATAACAACGAATGAGCTCAAACTTGCGCACCTGAAACAACTTCACAATGGGGTTTTAGAGTAGAGCAAGGAAGAGGCAGTCTTTTTGTTCTTCTGAAACACATTGAAGCAAGCCTTTTATGTTCATATCATCATATCAGCTATGATTTAGATACGCGATTAAAATTTCAAGTGTTCGTTACAAATTTCTAGTGTCATAAGATCCTGTCCCTGCTTTGATGCTGGTTGTACAAAAGGAATATGCTCGCTGTTTAGTAAAAAAAGTGCATGGCCAAAGGCTCTAGTGAAACCTAATACCGGTTTCTATGCATGGAATTAATTGCTAAAAGCATAATTCCATAGAATGCATTACTGAAAATATAAATTCTAGGCTCAAAGCTTAAATTATCATGGAATAGAAAGCGAGTTTAAATGCCAATGTTTGGCAGAGATCAAAGCTTAAATTATCATACTCAAGTCTGGGACAGGATTATTGGACTGCGCTTTTCCTTCCCCTTATGGCTTATACGGATGCTCTATGTTTGGGGAGCTTGTATTAGTCAGTTTGCACCCCAAGTCTTAGATACCAAGTGTATTTTTCCAAGGGATCCTCTCCAGGGTTGGAAAACTAAATGGACCTTCAAAACCTTGATGTCTATTAAGAGGACAATTGATCATCTGCTCTTTTTCTCTAACATTTTGGTCTCACTAAGCTTTGTTCTTTTCGCAGACATAAATTTGGCCATGAATGATGATCAATTTCAGTAGATGACTCTTGTTGATAAACCGAACCCACAAACTCAAGCCAACTATCATTCTACTTAGGAGATAAGATGAGAAATCACATGCATAATTTAACGGAAAGCACAAATTCAATGGATAAGATGAGAAATCACATGCATAATTTAACGGAAAGCACAAATTCAATGCATGAATGGATTACTGAGACATAGCAAGTCCAAATCCTTACTGTTCACAGATATCAAATCTTAAATTACGTCAGTCATGCTCAAACGTAGGATAATATCTCATCTGTAGTTTGAAACATCATGCAAATGATAACATTTATGAGCCCCAAAAGGACTCAAGCTTATACAACACATTTCTGAAGCCAGAAAAGGATTAAAAATCCGATGCAGTTATTGACATAAAATAAGTTGATTGAATTAAGGTTACAAAATCATCCATCAACTGTAATGCATAAGCATACAAACAGTAGATAAGTTGTTCATTGAATTAAGATCAGATTAAAATCAAATACCTTCTGATATTAGTAGCCAAAGAATGTATCGGCATTTTTAAGCTAATAGATAATAGAGCTTCACTAACAGATGCTATAAATCACAAGATAGACTAACTAAATTCCTAATATTAATCCTTTCCAACATGCAGAAGACTGCTCCATTTATCTATAGGCAGCTCCAAGAAGGGAAAATAAACTTGAAGCATGGAAAAATAAAACCTTTCACTTACAGTAATCACCATATCTCAAGCCATCCTATTCAGTCATGATGTACAAGGTTAACCCCCTCACAAGGAATTTGCCGCGGAGCCATATGCTCCTCGTTCACACTGCCCAACTACAATGCTGAGAGTCCCATTATGTTCTTGACCTAGCTTACTGCATAATCTCCTAGGTACCTGAAAGGAAACAAAGTTCAATTAGATAAAAAAAAATGGTAAGAAATATCAGCCAAATCCCAAGAAAAAGGCATTTTAAGTAGAGAACAAACCAACAGCCACTTGTTGTTCAATGGAGTGCTAACAACTAGAATTTCAGTCACGTCAGACAAAGGAGGAGATAGAGGAAAGCAGAATACTTTTCTTTTGAGATCATCTCTTCCCTCAGCTCGTCTATATGATCCTAGAGTTGTATTTTCATTCTTTCCAATATTGTTCAAGAAAAACATAATAGGTTTCTTGCAGACAGATCTGTATGGATCCCTTGTGTCGAAATCAAACTCCATCCTATTACTATTTCTGTTCCAAGCAACATACGTCCGTTCGGAACGTTCCAGCTCTCTTGGAGGGACAATGGTTGGAAAAACTTGGATCACATAACCCAATGAGACTGCAAATGTCAACTTTTTCCCCCTCTCATAACAAATTGATCGTTGCAAGAAACTCAGAGAATAGGCTTTCATAGCCTTGGTAAAGAGCTTCAGGCTTCCAAGAGAACTCAAGCCAGGATAGATGGGATCAACAGCTTCAACATGATGTATTGTGATGAAAGGAGAAAGTGGGTGTGCAGCCAAAAGACCATGCGCATTTCCTCTGATATCCCACTGAAGCAACAAAAAAAAGAAGAAGGAAATTCAGAATCAAACGGCCAACAATAGGGAATCTTTATGGATAATTAAACAAAGAGCTCCTGAATTATGTTTAGGCAACAGAGATCAGTCAGTATATTAGAATAAAAATGTGCTGATATGTAGAATACTTGATATATATAGAAATAGCAAGAGGATAGAGGACAAAGAAACTTCAGTGAGGAAAATGAACAGTAGAATGAGACTAATAACATGGAAAAATAGAAGTTTGTTTCTTCCGAATAGAGGAAGTAAAATGAGAGTTGTACGATATTAATTTTGCTATCCGTGTTGTTTATCGGAAGCGAAAGAGGTTGTTAGAAACAAATGGTTGAATGCAACACATTTAATCATTACAAAACCAAGCAAACAAACAGTGTGTTCTAACTAATTAGTATATAATCTTGAACGTGTGAAAAATTCATAGTAATACAGGGAGCTAAGTGAGAAAATGATGCAGTAGGCCTTAGATAGGGGGAAAAAACACGTAACACACCTGGTGGAAGCCATACTCGCGGCATAGCGGGACTCCAAGCTCAGAGATGCATGCGTGCAATCGGTCGTCGCTGCCATAGAGCCTCGGGTACCTCTCAATGCAATCGTCCAACATCCTGGAAAGAGCTTCGGCAAGAGGATAGCTGATGGCAATTCCCCCGCCACCGAACGCCATTGCATGGCTAAAGTAGGTGTTCGCTGAATGACTCTCTGAAGGCCCCCCGACGTACACCATCTCTGTCCAATCGTACTTGGAGAGAACCGTGACGAGATTATCTGTGCAAAGGATAGTGTCGTCGTCCACGAGAACGAACCACCGAGCCCCGTGATGGCCAAGCCGGAAGGACTCGACAAGGATGCGAGCAATGCGGAGGCCAGAGGGGTGGCCGGTAGGGTTGGTATATCGGAAGCGGGAGATGTCTTCCGAGACGAGGACGGGAGGCAGAGATCGAGCAAGGGAGGAATTTGGGGGCAGTTGGGGCGCATAGTCATCGAGCCAGACGTGGCCGCGCATGGCGCTGGGGCGCCACCAAAGGCGGACGAATTCGCGGCGTCGCAGCCAGAGGTGGGCTGACCCGCCGATGCCGAAGACAAGGTGGCGGAGGGATAGAGGGGTGAGATCCTCTTCTTCGTCATCCCCTTCGTCTCGGTTGCGGGATGAAGGGGCGGGCGGAGGGGAAGAGGGCGAGAAAGTAGAGGCGGAGGAGCGAATGTGCGGCCAGTGGAGACGGTGAGAAGGAGAAGAGAAGACGATGGAGAGCCAGGCGGAGGTGGCGAATAGGAGGGCGAGTAGGGCGGCGGCGGATGCTGCGGCGCGGCCACCGCGTCGATGGGTGCGGGGAAGGCACGGGCGGTTGGAGACGGAGGAAGAAGGGAGAGCGGCCATCGTCGCCGTCATCGTCGAGGTCATCGGCGTCGTCGTCGGCGGCGGCGGCAACGGTCATTTGTCGACGAAGAGAAAGGGTTATATTTTAGGAAAGAGAAGAAGAGAAGGTTGAAAGTCAGACCGGGATTGGGACAACGAAGCACACCAAAAGAGGAGGAGAAGGAGGGTGCATTTGGAGGAGGTGACAGCTGTTCAAATGCCACATATCCTCCATGGCTTGGCTTACCAAGTAGACGCAGTCAGAGATGAGCGCAATGGGTAAAGAAAAGTGTAAAATTGCTTATTACCTGATTAATTGCCTCGAAATTTAAAATTGCAACGCGTGGCGTCCAGCCAGAGCACGTTCGAACCGTCAAATTGATGATGATGTTAATAATATTGATGATGAATAATACATCTGTAAATTAAATGTATTTTATTTTATTTTAATTGACATCTAAATAAACTTTTAATTCGAATAATTTTAAAAATAATTAATTTGATCTTATTAAATTTTTTTATTAATTATCAGAATAAAATAATTAATTTGATTTTATGATTTTTTTTTATTTATTCGAGTAAATTAGAAAAGTGTAGGTGAAAATTCATCTTAATAATTACTATTTATGAAGAGGAAAATTAAATATATTTTAGTAGTTTGGAGGGATTGAATGAGCGCATGATATTAGATATTATAATAGGGAGATAGGGAGACAAGAGAATTTTAAAAAAGAGGTATATAATTTGGTAAATATAAAAATATAATATGTAATTTACATATTTTTCAAAAGTTTAGTGTGAGCTTTAGTAAAATTTGCATTTTTATAAATTTGAGTTTTTTTTTAAAAAAAAAACTTCATCGCAATATCTGAAGAAATCTTCATTATAACGTCGTCGTGGAATTTTCAGCCTCTCCCTTTGTCGCTCGCAGATCGCAAACGCATAAAAAGAAACATGAATGGAAGGAGGAGGCCAAACCTTACCTCATGTCCTCGCCCCACCCTCCTCTCCACCGCGCCACCCTCCGCCTCCCTGCTATTACTCCTCCTCCCAGGAAGCAGTCGCCGCCCAACTACCACCACACCTTCCTCCGACGAACACAATCACAACAACAACCACAAGATCCTGGGCCTCCTCGTGAACATCTGCAACCAACGAAGAAAGCCACTCTCCGGTCCCGGCTGAGCCAGCTCTGTAAGGATGGCCGCCTTGACGCTGGCCGCCGTCTTCTCTTCGATTCCCTTTCCCACTCCGCTGCCTCGCCCACCCTCCTTTGGAACACCCTCATCATCGGCTACGTCTGCAACGCCCTCCCTCTTGAGGCCCTTCGCCTCTACGCCCTCATGAACTCTCCCTCTGACGCCTACACCTACTCCTCTGCCCTCAAGGCCTGCGCCGACGCTAGGCAGCTCCGCCTCGGCAAATCCATCCACTGCCGCATCGTCCGTCTCCACCCGGCGCCTCCGAGGAACCGGGTTCTCAACAACTCACTCCTTAACATGTACGCCTGCGCCATGGACCCTGAAACATCGCGTGTCGACGCCGTTCGCCTCGTGTTCGACAGAATGCCGAAGCGCAATGTCGTCGCTTGGAATACACTGATCGCATGGTACGTCCGTCGCCGGTGCTCTGACGAGGCGTTAGCGCTCCTGAGGCTGATGCTTGAGGCCCGAATCCGACCGACACCTGTCACTTTTGTCAACGTCTTCCCGGCTGTTTCAGCAATTGGGGAAATCAGGATCTGTGATGTACTTTACGGTCTGCTCGTCAAGTGCGGCCATGGCCATCTCAATGATCCATTTGTTGCTAGCGCTGCAATCTTGATGTACTCGGAGCTGTCGAGTATCGAATCAGCAAGGTGGGTTTTTGATCAAGCAGAGGGTAAAAATACGCAAGTTTGGAACACCATGATCAGTGGGTACATTCAGAACGGTGATTACAGCAAAGCCCTCGCTCTCCTGATCGAGATTTTGGAATCAGGTGAAGTGGTTGCTGATACGGTGACCTTTCTCTCCTCTCTAATTGCGGTCTCTCAGATGCAAGATCTCCAGTTGGGACAACAAATCCACGCCTATCTGATCAAAGAGAATCCTGGAAAGGTGCTACCTTTGGTGCTCAGCAATGCTCTCATAGTGATGTACTCGAGATGCGGGGAAGTTCAATTAGCATTCGAAGTGTTTGAGCAAATGCCCGAGAGAGATGTGGTCACATGGAACACTATTGTCTCTGCTTTGGTGCAGAATGATCTGAACTTCGAGGGTGTGCTACTAGTGTACGAGATGCAGAAACAAGGTTTTGTTGTGGATTCAGTGACTGCTGTGGCTCTGCTTTCGGCAGCATCCAATCTGGGAAGCCTTTCAATCGGAAAAGAGATGCACGGATACCTCATCAGGCACAATATTCAGTTAGATGGCATGGAAAGTTACCTGATCGACATGTACGCGAAGTCTGGCTCTGTTGAGATTGCATGCCGTCTATTCAACAGTGAGAAATCTGATAATCGAGATAGAGTTACCTGGAATGCAATGATTGCTGGGTACACACAAAATGGTCAGAGCGAAGAAGCCGTAGCAGTGTTTAGAAATATGCTTCAAGAATCCCAAATTCCAAATGCTGTGACGGTTACTTCAATCCTTTCAGCTTGTAGCCCGGTTGGAGTTGGAGGAATCCAAACTGGAAAAGAGATCCATGGATTTGCCATTCGATGTTGTCTTGATGACAATGTATTTGTTGCCACAGCACTAATAGACATGTACTCCAGATGTGGTGAGATATGTTCTGCCGAGAGAATATTTGATGGCATGGGCAACAAGAACACCGTCACTTACACTACCATGTTGTCGGCCTTTGGCCAACATGGACTCGGAGAGAAATCTTTGGCTCTGTTTCAGTTGATGAAAGAATTAGGAGTAAAGCCTGACGCAATCACCTTTGTGGCACTCATTTCAGCCTGTAGTTACTCTGGATTGATCGAGGAAGGTCTTGCGGTGTTTGAATCAATGAAGGATTTCGGCATTACAGCAACTACAGAACACCATGGCTGTGTGGTTGATTTGCTGGGCAGAGCAGGAAGAGTGCAGGAAGCATATGAATTTGCCAAAGGATTAGGCGAAACCGGAAAATTCACAGGAATCTGGGGCTCTCTGCTTGCTGCATGTAGGGTTCATGGCAAGTTTGAGTTGGGCGAGTTAGTAGCTGAGGAACTATTTGAGCTGGGAAAGGAGGAAGAACTCTCAGGGTATCATGTTCTTCTTTCAAATGTGTATGCTTCTGATAGGAATTGGGACAGTGCTGATAGGGTGAGGAAAGAGATGAGAGAAAGAGGAAGGAGGAAGGAACCAGGGTCTAGTTGGATTGAGGTTGCAGATTCCATGCACAGGTTCATGTCTAAAGATCAAATGCACCCGGAAAATGATCAAATTTATGGAATGCTTCAAGGCTTGTCTCTTGAGATGAAATTTCCTGGTTACAAGATCCCTGAGCTTCTTCAACTTGATGAGATTGGGGATGTGGATTAGTAGCAGAACTAAAATGACTGATGACGATCAGCTAGTTAGCCAGCCACTTGGTTCGAAAGCTTTCGCTGTGGAAAGTATGTTTATTCTAATTGTTCGAAAACTGCTTAAAGCAATCCTTATCATGACCCATGAGCATCTTAATTCAGAGAAGATAGTAAATAGGTAGAGCTTGCGTTTTGAGACTCCAGTGTCTGTCTGCACTCTGTAGGGAACTTGAATGACAACACATCCACAATGCAATTCCACTTGTATACTAAAAGAGTTTAAGATCATCCCGGGGTTATGATTATTTATGATATTAGATCGTTCATCCAAATTTATTTATATTTTTCGATTTATTTTGAGAATCAATAATAAACTTTGATCAGACCAATCACCTTAAAAAATAAGTATAAAAATATCTCTATTAGAGGTCGGTTGATAAATAAATAAAGCGTGGATGCAACAGAGCTTGGGTACGACGAACCCTATGGACTCATCAAGTCGAAGCTTGTGAAATAGGCAGTGACGGTTTAGCCCAACAACTATGACGTTCAAGATCTGGTCGTTGATTATGAAATACATCTACCGCCGCATGATTGATGAGTGAATAGATCTGATCCATTAATTCAGATCCAGCGAACATCGGAAGAAGGGGGGTCTCGAGTGTTTTTTTTTCTCCGATTAAGCGATTGAGCGCGAGATCCCGTCCGTGAGGCCGTCGCTGAGTGGAAGCCGGCTATACCACGGTGGGTGCGAGGTCCAAGAAACTTCATCGTTCTTCCTTTGCGGAGGTAACAGACTCCTTTCGATGTCGAGATTGTGTTTCGTTTGTCCTCAAATCTAAATTTAAGCATCGCATATGAGACATAGTCTTCTGTGGGAATCATGAGGTCTAATGAAGTTATCTGCTGTTCTCTCTTGGACGATGGATGTCGATGATGTTCTTCATCAGGAAGAAAAGCGAGTTTTTTTTTTGGGTGTTTTCTATGGCGGTGACGGCGTTGGCGCCCGGATTATCCAGGAAGCTGAGGAAGGTGTTGGAGACGCGGACGGACAGCCCTGATCTGTTGTCTTCTTTGGGAACCCTTTCCACATTCTATTCCGACAACACTCCGCAGGCCCGGCGTAACCTCAAATCTTCCATCGAGCAGCGCGCCCTTGCCATCAACCATCAATTCCTTGATGCCTCCTTTGCTGCCCAACAGGTCTCCCTGTCTTTCACTCTCTCAATTTATATTTTATTCATTGAATCTATGAAAATGTGATCTTTTGATCAGGCGCTGGATAGAGTGGAGGAAGAGATCAATGCTTTGGCTGGTTGCTGCGATCAGTAAGTCTTTGTCAAACTAGGAAGAAACAGAGAAAATGATGAAGTAACTGTTACATGGTTCTATTCCATCCTCAATTTAGTAAAGGCGTATGATCCAGTAAAATCTGACTCTTGCATCTCGCTATTTACCCAAGATGCGATGCTCCCTGGGAGTATAATTGGTCGTGATGATCTCACACTATAATTTTTCAAACTAGCATATCGATTGCTTATTTTGACAGATCATCACTTGCCCTCTCCTAGCAACTTGCCTGTATATTGTCCAGAGTCCACATAGATAGATGTACCGACTTTTCTCATAAATTGTTTCCCTAAGGAATATTAGTATGTAGATTGTGGCTTTTGTTTCCTTCACATTTTGAATGACAAATCAAACTTAGACTAGCTATGAGATCTAGATGGTTGACAGGCCCTGTGACTATCTAGCTTTCTTCCCAAGAGTCATTGATTCATAATGTTCAGTTTCTCTCTTGACTGAGCATGAAAGATAAGCTATTTAGATGCTGGACTGTGAAATCCTTCCGGAATAGTTGTAGTGGATGATGAAGACCTATCAAGCATCTGATTTCTTCATAAGCTTTTGCTGTTCAAATTTGCAATTCATCTTTGCTCTGTTGATAAATCTTGGAAATTAGGATGTCTTTGCCTGATAAAATTTAAATAATCACGAGGGTAATTTTTGATTCATTTATAATTCCGAACTTGCCAAGATTGAATTGCATGAGCTAAAACTTCTTCATATCTTGTGGTTATCAGGACACAAAACTGGGAAAGCTTATTTTACTGTGGTATTCTTGCTGCTTGATCTGCCTTTATTAACTCTACTGGAGCTCATTTATTTATCTAAGTTGATGCTTCTTAAGCATTACTTGGCTGCTTTTTGATTTTCTTCCAATACAACTATTTTGCTGGGTCTTTAATCATATAGGATTGGAAAGGCATTGAGCACTTGCAGTGCTAGCACAGGGGATATCATAAGTACCACAGAGAGGCTAAAACAAGAACTTGAGGTTACTACTCAAAGGCAAGAAATTGTGTCATGCTTCCTACATGATTACCAGCTTTCTAGTGATGAGGTAATTAAATAAGCTATAATAACATGGTATTCACTTTATAAAATTATATGCTAGTTATGCAAATTTTCTTGATCCACGACATAGATAAATGCTCTGAGGGAAGAAGAACTTGGTGAGAGTTTCTTCAAGGCTCTAGCACATGTTCAGGAAATTCATGCCAACTGCAAGATATTGCTAAGAACACATCACCAGGTAGGATTAATTGTTATTTTGTGGTTGTTCAAGTGCAATTATGAATTCCAAATTTCTGTATTAGTCACTTCACTTGTCTGCTTTATTGGAGACTAATAACTTTTATTGATTGATTTTAACGTTCTTTGTTTTGATTTTTTGGGTTGAACATCATGGGAGCAAACAAGCGGTTATTGAGGCTTAAGGATTGAGTATCATGTTCCCTATGTATTTTCATGTGTCCATTGGTATCTTACCTTATTAATCTTCAGAATTCGTCAAGTCTGTATGTCTATAATTGGTAATGCCAAGTTGAGCTAGATTGTATGTCTTCTCAGGAAATAATTCTGTGGCTACACAGAAAAACTCATCTATATGCTTTTTTATTTTTTGATTTATAAGTTAAAGTAAGACTGCGTACAATAGATCCAATGTTGTTTGACCCCTCCTCGGGATCCCGCACTACCCCTTTTTAAGTTAAAGTAATTACGGTTTGTTCATTTAGTCATCTCGACAATCATAATTGTTTTGATCTGTGATGTTAATGTGACTTACAATTGAGTTACTAATAATGTCACTCTTGCCAATAATTTTTTGTATTAGTAGCAACCAACAGTGCATCTATATTTTTATGATTGCCTACTATTTACATTGCTTATGTGACTCATGGAATTTATATATATTTAAAAGAGTAATGTTCAATAGGTGCTCATCTATTATATAGGATTTAAGTGTTTCTTTTTTTAAAAGTTGTTAAACTTTTCGTAGGTTTTGATATGCTATTGAAAAGTGTGTGCTGTAGTGTGCAATCGATCTGCTTCATAGCACATATGTCTGGGCATATCATGTCCATGTTTAAAATAAATGCAAAAATTATTTATATACATTAATGCTTAACAATTATATAATAAACCTATAGAATCAATAATCCACGTAAAAAATATACATAATCATACAGTGTAAAACATATAAGCTATAACAATCTATATTATTTAACAACATAGAACAATCATGTAAGTAACGTGGATATAATTGAACACTTGCAAAACTTAAAATGACACTTTCAAGTTACCATACCAAAAATTAAGCAAGTATTACAAATTACAAGTAATCCTCTAAGGGGTAAAATCATTGCAGCCCATATTATTTAAGAAGTGTTCAAGGCACATATGAAATAAGATTTTATTTGTTTTAGTTCAATTCAAACTGGCTTGAGTGAATCACAATTTGATTTTTGGATGCCCATATATGCGACCACATTGATCACTTGATCTTGCCTAAAGCCAACCACTTACGGGAGACCACATGTGCTACATGTGATGGGATCCCTTATTGCATATGAGATCGCCTAGGTTGTCTTTTAAAACTTTGGCTTGATAAATTTTACTATAAACATTCTTTATTCAATATTTGGGTTAGGTCAGACTTTTTATATCAAACCTCGATAACCAGCTCAAATATGAAGCCCCAAAATTTAAAACACAAGACATGAATCAACCTGAGAACCTGAATTGTCAACTTGGGATGGGGTTTCAAGTCAAGTTGGACATTTTCATAAAGTATTATAACATGTGATAACAAGCGCAACTAACCATTATTTTCCTTGCTGGCTTTCTTTTTTTTATCATGTACATGTTTTTTTCATATACCTATATTTGAGCTGCATTAAAGTTGTAAAATTGATATAGTCCTTTGCAATAATTTTTGTGAACCAAGGACTAGAATATTTGCCTTGTTATGGCTTACAAAACAATAAGAATATTAATTTGTTGGACATTCTTTTTTTACAATTATATAAAAAGATTTACCAAAGATATTATATCATTGTTAATAGAAACACTGCACTTAGATGATGTGGGCAGGTAACATAAAAAAACAGTTATGTTGAGTTGATTTTTAATTACATTTTTTCACAAAAATAAAAAAGAATTGAATTGGAGTCCTGCAATGAGTTTGGGATTCCAGTTCTCAAAAAAGAAAAGGTGATTTTGATTCTTTATTGAAGAGCAATTTAAACCAGATTCAACCAACATAACAATCATTGTTAATCTATCATCGCTGAAAATCTTCGGGGCTGAATGACAACTCCTCTTGATATCTTTTTCTTCTTTATCTGGATTAGAACTTAATGGATTAAATTGTAAACAGCGTGCTGGGTTGGAGCTAATGGATGTGATGTCGGTTTACCAAGAAGGAGCCTATGAGAGACTGTGCAGGTGATAACCTTTCTGATTGCCAATATTATATTTAAATCAAACATTTAAAGCTCCCAATTGTACTCAAGAAAACAAAAGCCCTATTACTTTTTTACTACGTACCCTACTACATGTTCACATGTAGAAAGATTGATGAAGGCAATGCCTTAAAGGATGCTAGGGTTACCATGGGCTGTCTTTATAAATGTAATGCTTGGAATTGAAGAATATAGTTAGCATATTTTGCACGTACTTGAAACACAGGAGCGTAATCATTATTATTCTAAATATTCTCAGGACTTTATTTAAATGAAAGTTAAAAGGCTGATAGGGTCTAAAACATTTTTTTTCAATGGATAAAAATGTAAAAGATGTTAAAGATCAATTCTTATTTAAGATATAAAAAATTGGAAGCAAAAAATTACATTAGCTAGCAGAAAATATGCTTATTTATTTATGTTGCTCTCTGTAGGTGGGTTCAAGCTGAGTGTAAGAAACTAGGTGATAATGATAACCCTGAAGTCAGCAATCTTTTAAAGATGGCAGTATGTTGTCTCAAGGAAAGGCCTGTTCTTTTCAAGTACTGTGCAGAAGAGGTGTGAGCTTGTATTTTGACTTATTCCTTATTTATTATGCTCCTAGTCTAATTGATTTAAGTTATTCCCACTCTAGATTGCAAATATGCGACACCATGCACTTTTTAGACGATTTATAAGTGCACTTACACGAGGAGGACCTGGAACGCTTCCAAGACCTATTGAAGTGCATGCTCATGATCCCTTGCGTTATGTTGGTGACATGTTAGGATGGCTTCATCAGGTCTGGATTTTTTTATAAGTATCTCCATATATTTGAGCTGCTATGTTTGTAGACAACCAATTTTGTATATTTATGAATTTCGCTATTGAATATATGTGGGCTAGATACATTATTTTAATGACTATCATATGATGGTTAACAGATTTTAAGGATGATTTCCCCCTAAAATACTGCTATATGTCTTATTTCTAGGCTTTGGCTTCTGAAAGAGAACTTGTAATTGCTTTACTCGATCCAGATGCAAATAATGAAATAAACTCTACTATCCGTCACTTGTCCAAAAGTTCTGAGGAGAATAATGCTAAATTTGAGTCTGAGATGGTCTTCATTCTGGACAGAATATTTGAAGGTGCCTGTAGACCATTCAAAATCAGAGTAGAGCAAGTTTTGCAATCTCAGCCTAGCCTTATTATATCCTATAAACTGAGCAATACATTAGAGTTCTACAGTCTCACTGTAAGTTGCTGGTCATTTGTTCTGTGAATGCCTTGATCGGTTACCAATATTTGATCTTGCTCTTCTTTTAGATTTCGGATTTGCTTGGAAGAGATACAGCTCTCTGCAATACTCTTGGGCTACTCAAGGATGCTGCTCAGCAAACCTTCTTCAACATTCTTAAGAGTCGTGGAGAGAAACTTTTGAGGTACCCTCCACTGGTTGCAGTGGATCTATCCCCACCACCAGCAATGAGAGAAGGAATTTCCTTGTTGCTTGAACTCATTGATACCTACAACAGCATGATGGTTCCTGCTTCTGGCAAAAAGACAGATTTTGATCCTGTGATTTCTGCTTTACTTGATCCTATAGTTCAAGTGAGTTTTTACTTCCCTTTTTCAATTTCTTAATAATTGTTATTACTTTTTTTTTTCTTACTAGTTGTTAGTTTTTGTATATCTTTTAGTTGGAAATTCTATTGCAGCTAAATGCAACATGAAATTTGTGATTTGATATGAAATTTATTGTTCAATTCAAATCAGTTCACAAAAAATATTATCTTGGGCAATTGAAATGTCTAAGATTTAATAAATATTCAAGCCCTGCAGTGCCAACTAGTTCTGACAGGTCAACAATGCTAATGTGCTGCAGTGGTAATGGGGAGGTAGAAGAAGAAGAAGATGACAAGAAAAAAAAATTCTTTTGAAATTGAAGTTCCTTGGGAAAATTGCTCTTTCATCCAAATCCCTCCCTTGTTTTGAATGATCTTCCATTCATATCCTAACTTTATTCTATGTGATGATTGCCACTTCGAAAATTGAACTTTTAAAAACACATCAGCTCCATCGAGCATGTCAGATATGTAATAAATTGATACTTGACAGTAATTCCAAGTGCTCCACTATCAACATGCAGATGCCAAAATCTTTCTTTGGTGTCGAAAGTGCTAGAACAACATTAGGATTTAAGCTCTCTCTGATGTATCCTTTACATATAAAAATCCATCACTTGCCATTTCAACTCTTCATGCTTCTTTAGACTCATCCGATTGTATGCACTGTTTGGAAGAATAACACTTGATGTTGAATTTCTATAAGAGGTGGAAGACCACTGGGTAGCTCTTCTGGAATATCGTCATGGAATTCTTCCAAGAGGATTTTGACATTTTTGGGAATATCTATAGGCTTTGGGCTTCTTTGGCCATCAAAACATAGACCATTCTATCCCTTTCAGCTTCTTAAACAGTCATAAAACAAAGCATTTCCCTCCTTTCTTTAGTCCTTTGTTGATCTCTCTCTGAGATACCCTTCCTCTTCTCCATCAGCCAGTGTTTCTCTGCAGTTTGCATTTCGCAGTGCTCCTTCCTTTTCTCCTTTAATTCCCTTTGGCTCATGTACTCCAATTGCATATGATGACTGTCATTACTGGAGATTAGAGGGAATTTGAAACTAAGCTTCCGAAGTCTTGGATTTTTATACTATGGATGTCATTGCACTTCTTTCTTGGTATCATACCAGAAGACACTGATTGAGCACCCTTTTAACAATTGATTTTAATTTATTGGTTTATGACTTTATTGCTAATTAGCATATACATTGTGCAAATTCTAATCAAATGGTATACTCGAGAAGTCACTTGTACTTACTACCACAGTTTTTATTTGGATGTTCATTTTGTTGAGTTGTATCAAAATTATGAACCTTATACCTTTTCTTGAAAGATATTTACAAATGTAGATTCTTTACACAGGAATCCTATAGATGTGAGATTTACTTCTAACTGCTTCTACATTTTTTAGTTACTTGATCATCCATTAATAACAGTGGCAATAAGAACAGATACACATGTATGCTAGTTAGTTTTACTATGGCATTTATGTTTTCTTGTCAATAATATGTCAATGATGATGATTAAGGCAGGGCATGCTTGTGGATAACAAATACACGTCAATTTTCTCGCCTTATGTGTATATTTGTAAATAATTTCTAATAGATATGCAGTATCACTAGTTCACTTAGGCTGGTATGATCAATGGGCTCTGTCAAGTCAATCATCGAGTCGGGCAGTCTTACTGACTGACCTATCAATGCGACTAGCGAACCAGTGGGTCGAATCCTGGCCAGATCGATTTTCATTTCGGTTTTGTTATCTATGCATACTATATGTTCTTTGTTTTCTTTAATAGCACATCATTTACATGCCAATCTATTAGAGCAAATAGATATTTCATAAATGCAACTTTGACTTGCTGACAATAGTGCAAATGTACTTTGACCTTCCTTTTAGTTTCACTTCATTATCCTAATTTCAAGCCCTCGGGGCATGGTCGAGTTGGTCACCATGTGGAAGATTTGCCGAATTCAAGCAAGGGTCGAATCCGGCAAAGGTCGTGGATATACCCTCCCGCATGGTGGCTCACTTCGGTTTCCTGATTTACTCCCTCTCAATGGTGTGGGGCAGTCATGGGGGCTGCCAGGATGATGGATCTCACCTTTTTTTTTTTTTGCCGAATTCATTATCCTAATTTCAAGCTTCATTGGTTTTCATTGAACTAAAAAAATTTGTAATGTGCTCCCTCCCTATTTCAGTGGAAAGCACTATGATTTGAGCTTATTTTCTTTGCTTTGAGATCTTAAGATTTGTTTCTAATTACTTTGTTTAGATGTGCGAACAAGCAGCAGAAGCACATAAATCTAAAGCACTACATTCAAGGAGAAGTAAAACAAGTTCTGATCTGGGCTCTAGTAGCAGAGATTCTTTGACAATTGATGCAATGCTAAGCAAGAAGTCATCCACCCTATCACAGGTGAACGTCTGCAAGCTATCTAAATTTTCTTCTTCTAATGTTCTCCAGCAATTGTTATCCTACTTTGAGAGTGTATGTTTCTATCGTCTCTACGTGCACAAACATCAAAATCTCTCACACAAATTTTGTGCTAAAATTAACAATGAGCCGTTTGTCCCAATTTCTTGGGGTTTTATGGCTATTACTCTAAATAGCCGATGCAGAATTGTTATTTGTAGAAGTATAAATTGCAACAGATGACTAAATGAATACTTATATTTGTAGAAAGTGAAGCCTATAAGTATGAACACTTATTATGAATTTTAGGACAATTTTATTTGAGAACTAGGTAGTTTTGTTTTCTTTTGATACATTGCACTAAATGATAAATTGGGTGATAACTGTCTTTGAATACCACAACAAAAGAAGCACACTGGCGCACTGCAGAAGCAGATTATTTTAACTTTTGTCATACTTGCATTCCTGTGAAGATCCAAAGCAAGTATTGGAATGGATGATGATGAACGAGATTTAGGTTGTCATACCTTAAGCAAGATGCAATGAGCACTATGTTCTCTACGTCATCCATGCAGCTTGACCACTTGAGTAATGAGGAGATGCTAGCATCTTCGGATCGTAGGAAGGAGAAGATCTAACCACCACCTTGAAGAATAAAATTTAAAAAATGAATAAGATCGACTAAGTATTACATTATTATTATAAACCCTCGATTCAAAAATTTCAATTATTGTATATTAATATTAAATAACCACAAAGATGAATTTGGATCAACTTATTTACCGTTCTGACCTTTCAGTGAGCAAAGAGTTTACTGGGTCTAGGTCTTGTACAATACCTAATTGTCGATATAACAAGAAGTTTTTTGTAAGTTGTAAGTAAGAAATAAAAAACTTATTACATACAATACAAAGAAATTCATGAAAATGACTTTCTTTTAGATGATTACCACCACCAAGGAGAGGAAGAAAGAGCTAGAAGGAGATAGGTAGATTAGATCTAGATCTAAATGACCACTAGTTAGTGTTTAGGGAATTAGCGAGAGCTTATACACTTAGTTACATTATGAGCCCGCTAAACCCAATCAGCTAGCTACTAAGCAATTCTCATGACATCTAACATCATTTTATGGAATATTCCATCTCTAGAAGGTACCAAAATATTTACTAGAAGATGTCTATCAGATCCAATCTATTCGGATCTAATCCAATGCTTGGTGATGAGATCCAATCTCATTGATCTTAAAGCTCTTAGAGAATCAATTAGGATTATATCCACATAATCCTCTAATTAAGTCCAAATTGAGAATTTTAATTAATCTCCAATTTAACTCCTCTGTCCAATCATGCAAATTAACCTTGAATTTCATATTAGATCTCTCCAATTTAATTTAAACAAATTAACATTTAACCCATCTCAATTAAATCTCAATTAATCAGCATGTCAATAATTAATGATTAATTTTCTCTATGTCAATCATAAAATTTGCATCCTATGCTGATAAAGACCCCTTTTATCATCTCATGTCACAACATGCCTCTAGGAGTTAGACCAGTACATCCAAATGTTCACTTTAGTTGATACAACTATAATCCACTTAAAGGAAGACCAACTTGAGAGCATTTCTCAATTAGATTCCACTATGCATAGATTTGATCTGAGTGATTACTAATTGAATCATGTGATATGTTCTCCCTTTACTAGTAGTGTACATGCAACATAATATTAGTAACATATCCGATCACAAATTACATGGAACCCACCTTCAAGGGATCAAACATTAGGTGTATGTTGATCTTTCTAAATGATAAGTAGTAACCTGAAGCATAAGGACCAGATATACTCATTTGCATAAGCTCCCATAAACACTAGGTAAACTACCAAATGGGCTCGCATTGCAATCTGTGTAGTAGATAATTCTCTAACAATCCACCTACAAACTAGTCACGTACTGGTTATATTGTGAAGTTGATGTCCCACCTTTTTAATAGCAATATCTATACTTTAAGATTGTTTCACCATATCTCTTAATCTATCACTGAACCAACAATGCTTAATTTTTATTACAATCTTCTAGTTATACAAGATAACAAGATTGTGAATAAAAGCTTAATTTTATTCATACAGGCAATTACAATATATTGTGATTCCCTTTTAGGGCACTATTACTAAACTTTCTATTAAAGAAAGTTGTGCAAGTTATGGAAGAATTTGATTATGTGCCTACATAAGTGTACTGTAAATTTTTTTTTGTCAATTTCACCATTTTTTGATATTAGGAACACACATAGTAGTGATTCATGGCTTATTAGTATATTGCAGGATGTTATTTTCAGTTTTAGTTTGTTCTAAGGAGTAATAACAGAAACAAAACTATAGATGTAAAATTATCTTTTATGAAATCTATAATTGATGTTATATTGCTACATATATATCTTCTACTAGATTTCTTTATCTGCTCCTTTATTTAATTGTCATGATATATAACATGAATATATAAGATCTGTTCTACTGTTCTTTAGAACACTTTTTTGGAATTTTCAGCTGAACAAATAAATAACTACTTGATAAGAGGAAGATTTCTGGGAAAGATAAAACAGGAAGTATGACAATTTTTTATGTCATCTAGAGAGATTTAAATTTAATATTATGCAGACAACAGATCTACCAGATTTACCATGTCACTGTATACTAATATGTAAAACTTTATTCATGGAGGGCCACTGTATCACATTCACAATGCTTCTTTAATCTGGCCTTGCATTCTGAAGCTAAAACCTTTCCACACTAGATATTCTTGTACAAAATTCCCATGGCTCGTTGTTTGTCAGAATTGTTGTTTACGTCATATAGATAGACTTGCATGAGGATGGGGTTCTGTGGTCTATTTAGAGAATCATTTATTGCTTGCTTACAGTGGTGTAACTAAGAATTAATGATTTTCACTGTACCTATTTTATCCTATGTTCTCTCGTTACCTAATCTTATACCTTATAGTTGACGATATTAGTTGTACGTTGATGATAATTACTGTTTGCTGTCATGATTTTTCCCGTCGCAGGATGTTGAAACTTCAACCAAAATCTACCTCATCAATTGCTTTTCCGCTATTCAGCAGCCACTAGTAGGACAGGAAGTGGCTGCAGGTTATGTTAATAAAATAACCTCTGCTATTGAGACAAACGTCAGTGTTCTTGTTCAGAAGGAAGTAGATGCCATTCTCTTGAAATGTGGGCTGTTGAGCAAGTTGCCTCACATCCAGAAATTTATTACTGGAGAAAATGTCAGTGAGGCTGGATCATTATCAGAGGTGGAGGAGACTTCACCTTCGGTTCTATCTGAATGCCTGAGGACATTTTTTGAATTGGTTACTGCAAACCAGGGTTTTCTCCCAGAGTATGAACAATTACAACTTCCAAGGCTGCGGTCAGAAGCACGCACACGTGTGGCAAGGGCACTAGCAGATGGTTATGAGCTCATCTACAAGGCAGTTATCGATCCCAACAATAACTACCCTGACCCTAGGTCCATGGTGAGACATTCACCTGATCAGATTAGAACCATTTTAGAAATTTGAACGTTGGCCTTATCACATGCTTTACTTTACATTTGTTTACATGTTCTTTGGTCTTGCTTAGTCGAGCTTTTAAATAATTTTCTTGACCATAGTCTCATGGTGAAATTCCCTGCATTAGTTAATGGTTTCTAGACTTGAAAGCACAAAGCACTAGCCGTCCCTTGAGTGGGCTTGATGTTGTATCTGTACCTGTGAAGTTTCAGTTACTGTACCGTATTGAGTTGTAATAGTCTACATAATTGATTTTACTGAATATTTTATGGTCTTTGTTTCTTGGATTTATTTTATTTTGGGGGATATCTCATATTTACCATTTCAAATATATAAAATGCATATATGCCATTGTAATTGCTGATTGAGGCACTTCTAAACGAGATTAACAATATGAATACGAATAAATTGGTGTCAAGTAGCAGCCATCATATTGTAGAAAGTTACTGGAGAACTCAATTTTTCTGTCATATTCAGAAGTCACTTTTAGAGTATTCATCTCTATTAACATTCAAATATTAGATCTCTTAATTATTTATTCTTTTGAATGTTTTATCACTATAAAAGTAGATGAATATTTAGAAGTGATATAATTTTGTATGTTTAATAAATTGTATATTGGAAATAATTTTTAATTAATCTGTATTAAGTACTAACTAACATAGTTGGTAAAGGCCAAGGATTTGGATTCAAAATCAATTTTACCCAAATGTGAGCATTTGAAGGCTGGGATCACCATGAGTTGGGTATTATTTACCTTATTTGTTTAAACTTATACTCATTTAATTAAAAAATTCCTAATATTGTCATGCTAATAACATAACTATAATTATGAAAATAACAAAGTTATTATCATGGAATAACAATTTAGATATCATAAATATCATTTACAATTCAAACAAATAAATACTTCTATACAATCTTTGGCATATTAATATTCAAACTCGTTGGGTATTTAGCTTTCAAGGCTGTCTTTTCTTTAAAAAACTAAATAAAATAAAATAAAAAAAAAGGTATTAATATTATACTATATATTAGCTGTATCCTCCTCGACCTTGATTATACGAGGATAGTTTTTGAATGTTTTTATTGATTTCGTTGATTTTCTCCAAGTATTAGAAATCAAACGAAAATCACATCGATTGATCAAAGAGAGAATACATATAAATAATCAAGCTTCTTCAATAAGTTCTAGTTGCGAAATGATGCGTGAAGCCATAGTTGCAATATGTAATATACTGCTCAACCACCACCAACTGCTTAAATTTAGACAATATAAAAAATCGATTGGGAATAACATACATTTTTCTAAACAACAATCTTCTCTAACTTTCCTAAAACAATCCATCCCACAGCAATAATTTTCCCGGTCAACATAAATCTACATCGCCGGAAAGAACACACAGGAAGCAGTGGATGAACTAAGCATGAGCATCTGCCAACCCAGTGGCAGCAAGTTTTAGCCGCTGAACCTCTGCAGTCAATGCCTCATTTAGAGCTGCACAACAAAGATTGTTTGAAACCACAAATGTCTTGGAACAGGTAGATTAAAAACAAAACAAAAAAATAAAAAAAAAATATTCGTTTAGTTTTCCATTTGCAGGATGCAATTGATTAAGATATAATCTATACTGAATCTACCATCTCTTAGTTGTGCCTGTTGTTCCATTGCTTGAAGTCGAAACTTAAGCTCATTGTTCTGATTTGCAAGCCCTGCTGAGCCTCTCTGTAGTGCAGAAAAAAAGAAGATAATTTTCACATCATGATTAGTGTTAACAACAACAACAACAACAACAACAAAATAATAAAAAAAAAACCGACCTGCACCAATGTCAACTGTGCTGATATGGTTGTGGTTTCTGTTTGCAATGCCTGAACCTTAAGTTCTAACTCTGCAATGTATCTCATCTTTCGCTCCTTTGATCGCGCAGCAGATTGCCGATTGGCTAATATTCTAGCATTTAAGCATCAATTTAACATCCGTGTTATTTGAAGATCTTGACACAAGGATTCGGAGTGAAACCATTAATTTGGAATTTAACCTTTTGACTCGTTTAGGATCCGCCATGGCCATCTCCATGAGTTTCTCGTTCTCCATGATCTTTTTCATTTCGGCAGCAGTAAATTGACCATTGCCAAACTCCAAGCTAAAGGTGGTCGGTTTCATGACCAAAGAGCTGAGTTTAGCAGGGGTTGTCATTAATCCGCCGGAAAGCGGCAACTCCGCCGGCGGTTCCTCAAAGTTAAACTTCCCCATGAAACTATCCATTGAAAGACTCCTGCAATGTCTGGAAGCCGTAGCAGAGCCAGGAACGGCGGCAGCGGTCCGCTTCAGCGATCCCAATCCCTTGGCATCGCTGTCGGCCTCGTTGTCGCTGCTGTCGCCGACGTTGGACTTGCATCCGCTGTCTCTGCTGTGACAGTCCTCGGAGGAATTGAGGGCGTCGAAGCCTTCCAAGTCCATGTAGGCGTCGAACAGGTCATCGCCGTCCAACATTCCGCGGTCGTCGCGGTTCTCCGTCTTCATGCCGACGGCCGGCGGTGGGAGGAAGGCGAATGGGACGTCGCAGCTCTGCGAACGCCGGTGGGCCTTGCGAGGAGGAAAGCCGTTACTAGTTGGGGCAGTGACGGGTGCGTTTTGGCGGTCGTCCATGGGGACGGAGTCGGAGAGGGAAGCAGCGGGGGAGGAGTCGAAGGAGAAGAAAGGGTGGGAGTGGAAGGCGGCGAAGGGGGATAACGGAGCGGCAGGGGGAAGCGGCGGTTGAGCCGGAGGTAGTTGTTTGGAGTCGGAGACGGATGGATGTGGTGGCAGGTGTTGGCGCTGCTGCTGCGGCATCGTTAATTTCCTCCCGACTGGAGTCTTCCAATCCAAACAAGGGTATTTAGAAGAAACGAATAAGCATCCATTTGGCTGGATGGGAAGCGAGGGCAGCCGTCGGGCGGGGCCCTGGGCGGCATGGTCGCCGGCGACGAAGAGGATGGGACGTCTCGTTTCATTAACGTGCTTGCACTGATCTGCTCTTGGACTCGGTGCGTGCGTCTAAATTCTAGACAACGTTAGGAGGGTGGAGGTCACATTGCTCGACGTGCCTTCTTCACCTCCTTAACTAGGTCCCATTTGGCATTTGGGGGAGGTGGGCAGGGAACGATGAGGCGACGACGTCGTTGAGGCTTGCAGTGGTCTCGAGAACAAAATCTTTGGCCGCCGTGGATTGGTCATATGTATCTATCTGTTAGCCAGATCTGAGCTTTGACTGATAATGAATTAGCAGAAAAGTAAATCTCACAACCAAATATTTCATTCTTCACTCTTAGAGCTATAAATAAGTCAAACTGTTTCGAATTTTGAGTGTTCAAATTTATTTAATAAGATAATCGAGTCAAGTCAAGTCAAGTCGAGCCTAAAATAAACTAAGCTCTTGAAATGATTATTCAAGCTTGGCTTGATTTATTTTTTATGAGTTTGAGCTTGTTTGAAACTTGTTTGAGTTTGGTTCCTTTAGATGTTATCGAACTCTTATTTCAAACTTGACTTGAGTTTGGTTCATTTAGATGTTATCGAACTCTCAATTTAAACTTATTTGATTGTTTGAAATTTTTACTTATTTGATTGGTTATTGAGCTTGATAATTCAAACTTATTTGTTTATTTTA